>VMBQ01011057.1:0-24764 GCA_007657795.1 Dreissena rostriformis | reverse complement strand
TTCATGTGTGATGTCAATCTAATATCATCGTAAGTTTCATGTGTGATATCAATCTAATATCATCGTAAGTTTCATGTGTGATGTCAATCTAATATCATCGTAAGTTTCATGTGTGATGTTAATCTTATATCAGCGTAAGTTTCATGTATGATGTCAATCCATTGTCATCGTAAGTTTCATGTGTGATGTCAATATAATAATCACATCGTAAGTTTCATGTGTGATGTCAATATAATAATCTCATCGTAAGTTTCATGTGTGATGTTAATATAATTATCACATCGTAAGTTTCATGTGTGATGTCAATATAATAATCACATATTAAGTTTCATGTGTGATGTCAATATAATAAACACATAGTAAGTTTCATGTGTGATGTCAAAGTAATAATCTCATCGTAAGTTTAATGTGTAATGTCGATTTATTGTATGCTTTCCGGTGGTTTATAGAGAAATAAAACTGATATTTCACTGCTTCAAACAGTGAAAAAAAAACAGTGAAAAATATCGATAATTCTCACTTTTTTACTCTGAAATGACGTCATTATTCCAGCGAAATGCGTGTTGCTAAGTTCAAAGTATATGTCAGATTTTCTAGATTATTCGTGACAGTTTTAAGCGTAACACTAGGTTAATAATACTAATAATACAAATAAATTGGCTTTTTCAATGTTTGTTTGTATAAATGGACAACATTTTCTTTATGTTATTCAACAAAACAAGTGTATCTTGGCGTCAAAATGCAACCAAATAGGAAATGATGTCACAATGTCAGAACAACAGTGAAACAACCTAGCTCCAAACAATAATTGCATTTTTATATAAATGCAGTGCTATAATAATAATGATAAAGACAATGACAAAAAATAACATTACTGATAATAAAAGCAACATATTCAAAAGTAAGGAAAAAGTTTCCAAACAGTGCGACACAAAACAAATATACTATATAAGGTATCCAACTGAACAGCACACACACACAAAGTATCAAAAATGAAACAATCGCGTGTGAACGGTTGATAAAATAATTTGGGGTTTTTAGCCGCTTTGATGGAGCCCCAAGCTAACATTCGGCCCATCATTATTTGCAAAGCATTCGATTTAAAATAAAAAGAAACAACATAGCATCACAATTGAAATTTAAAAGAAACTGACAAGAATACGAGTACAATTTAATAACCATTTAACTACATTAAGTTTTGATACAACCCCAGCACAAAGATTGAAACATTCTGAGGCATGATTAGATGACACAAAACTGGTATCAACTACAATTCGTCTTGATAAAAAAGCTCCATAGCATCATTGGGTTTTATATTTAGATCAAACTCGTACGTTTCAGCATTAAGCCGCAATAATCATTTAAATTATAGTTTATATTGATTTGTGTTTCAATGCAATCTTACGTTAATTTGTTTTGCCAATCCAATCTCGGTGACTGTCCAATCTAATCGTAAGGTAATGTGAGTTGACAATCTAATGTTATCGTTTATTCAATTCCGTCGTTAGTTCAATTCGTGTGGTCCGTCTAATCTCGTCGTCATTTTATTGTGTGATGTATCCAATTCGTCATAAGTTCATTCGTGTTGTTAATCCATCTCGTCGTCAGTCTAACTGGTGTTGTCCTGTTCAGGTGAATGAATGGTGGCTACTTCAATGCGCCGTGCTGCTATGTTCGAGAGTGTCAAGGATTCTGGATTATTCAAGGCAGTCGGTGGGGTTGCAATTGAGTTCCGGTAAACAGCTAACATCTGTTCATTGAAAAATATAGGATTACAAAATTGTATTATGAGTAATGAACATACACTAATGTTGCTCTAGACAAATACACCCTCAATATTATAATTGATAATGATACATTACTAAATTATTGAAAAATACTTTATTAAATACAGTGGTACCTTTGGGAGGAATATCAACATCTCCGAGACGAGAGTTCCGGCAAAAAGGCACATGGGAGTGACTCCGTGCTGTTCAATCGGCTTGTCCTCAAGCATCACCGACAGCAACAGCTCAACAGCACTCAAAATGGCAACGTTGTACACACATATACCGATCGTCTTGGAGTCATTCAGAGCGTCTATGTGTACCTAACATTTGTAGTATATATTTATATATATATATACATTTTACCAAGATTTGACCCTTTTTGTATGGTGTTTATAATACCAAAGTCTTTTCATTTTCCATTGATATTTTTCAAACATAACATTTCTGAGATCTTCACACTGTTGGTTTTGACCAGNGTCATTCAGAGCGTCTATGTGTACCTAACATTTGTAGTATATATTTATATATATATATACATTTTACCAAGATTTGACCCTTTTTGTATGGTGTTTATAATACCAAAGTCTTTTCATTTTCCATTGATATTTTTCAAACATAACATTTCTGAGATCTTCACACTGTTGGTTTTGACCAGTGCAGAGATACAGAATGTGGGAACAAACAGTGGAGGGCGCATCCAAATTCTATTTCATTCTAGAAATTTGTCCAGTTACATGATAATACTAAATTAAATAAGTATTAAATGACCTGATCGTAAAATCCAAACTAAACTTAAACAAACTCGTAAATGTAATGTCAAAATAAAATAGTGAATGAGCTTGTGAATAACAAACAGCAAATCCATATGAAATAAGAAGGCGACGTGTTAGGCACATAATCCAAAGAAGTATGACATTGGTGAGAAAAGTGACGTACTTGTCTGGTTATCCATGCAAAGAAAGCTCCGAAGGCAATAAGACCACCATTCGTTATTCGAAGAGTCCAGATGAAATAGTAGGAATGTTCCGAGACACAAATACGGTAAAACGGTACCATAATCATCTTTTGTCCACTGTCTGTGGTCACCTTTGTAACATTGAAAAAAAAACAATGCAATAACCACAACCAGTAAACACAAAACATAATTATTCCACTCATTTAATAATATTTCAGACGAAACATTAAGGATATTGTGTTTATCAAAAGACTAAAACATACAATCTCCGTCTCCAGTTGCGGCTCGAACACTCGATGCGGTGAGTAAATCTCCCACACAATCAACACAAGTGTTTCCAAGGCAACGACTGCACCGATGATTACCAGTAGATGTTTTTCCCTAATGGACCAAACAAATACAGCAATATTACACTAAGCAGGATGTATTATAAAATGTGTCATTACACAATTTGGATGGAGATAACAAATGCACTTTAAAATGTTTATCGTCAAACAATTGTATGGGTGTATTTTGCTTTATTTATCTGACATACCATTATCTGTTTGATTTGTTTATTTGTGAAAACTCTGTAGACTCTCCATGTCTTGGAAAGCAAAGGACCAAATGTGGTATCGAATCCTGTATAGAAGCAAAACAACCGCACCTAAATGAAAAAACAACAACAAAAAAACAACATTTATTCCACACACAAAACTAAACATAATTAAATGATAAACATGGCATAGCATTTTTCGACATAAATGATTCAATCATTGTACACATGTAACGATTATGAATACATCGCACGACTTGCAGTATGTGGACATATTTTACAGCCATTACATGATAATAAGATTCGTTTCCTGCTGTCCAACTCTCTATAAGACAACCATACAATATTGAACAGCATACGAACCGTGCAGTTTGCTCTAGCGAATACTAAGATTGTAATATATTAAGCCTACCGCACACATTGTTTTGGTTGTCGTTGCTGATGTCTTGATAATTATATTTACATGCAGCAGTAAACATCCAGCAAGTATTATGCTGTTTATATGTGGTGATGACATTTTCACTATCCTGCAAAATAAAAAGAGTCGCATTACATAAATGTATTATCATACGCAAGGCATAATATGATAAGGAGATATTTTTTAGCAATTGTTAAATGCAAAACAAGAATTGCTAATTTTCACTTTTTTGGAAGAAATTTATTGTTACAAAAAACACATAATGGAAGCATTTTACCAAACATCTTTAGTTACGTACCCACACACGACAAATATACAAACCATAGCTAAAACGTTTGTTTTATCCAGGTGTCAATATAAAATCTGAACCTGTACACATTATACCTGTTTTGTCTCCAAACAACATTGAACACGAAGCAAGCGATTGTGACAATAATTCCAACGCCAGCTAACACACAAACGGTCAAGTATAATGGCTTAGGGATGGGCTTCTCTTTGTTAATTGTAAGACCAGAATCAATTGGGACTATATTATCTGAAAACAAAAACAACAACAATTATCGTCTTATTAACTTTAAAATCTAAATTATTAATTTTAGCATAAGATTCACCAAAACACACTTCCGTTTGAACACAAATATTTATTTTGCATTAAAGGTTTAAGAGATGCATCTTGGTCTTACCTTTCCAAATAAGTGCTTCATCTGTCCACTCATAACGAGAATTTCCATTTCGATTTAAATGTGCCACCACCTTTCCATTTGAATCTGTAAAATCATATGAACTTTTACAAACTTCAAATCAACATACCTGAGTCATACCCTAGTGTTATCAACAAGTCAGTATATCGACTGTATCTAACGTTACTTGCACTCTATACAATCCATTTGTTATACTGGAAATAAGTTTATTTGCCAGAATTGCGTTTTAGTTTTGACCTGGAAGTATACTCTTAAACCTCAAACGCCAGCAAAATATGACTATACATGAAAATCATATATTCATTTTCAAAGAAGATGTGCATGAGGTCCCCATTATCTTGGACACGTCTCAATACGACCGATGGATCTATAGCCCCCTCGTCAAACCTTAGTCTACCTGACGTCCCTACAAAATCTAACTCGTCAATACAGTCGGTAATCATGTTACGACTATCGAGCAGTGTCGGTTCTGAAATATGAAATGGATGTAGCTAATTTACATTTTTCCAAATGAGAAACATTAATGCGCATGCACGCTTGATCTGGCATATGGAGGTATTTTCTTCTATCAATTGGAATACCACATTTTGAAACGTCATTTTTCAACGATCACGCAAACGCTGTAAGCACACATTCAAATACATATATGCACAATAATTGAAATAAAAATAAAGTGTATGCATAATTTGTTAAGCATTTGATTGTAATAGAAACACGAAAACAGGATGTCAATAGTAAATACTATATTTAATAGAACGTTGTTCTGATTGTATATGCTATGGGCAGATGGACAGGTGGTAAAGTGTATATCTAACGTTACAAATTTCTCTATAAACATAATGCTCGGAAGAAATATGCAAACGTTACTAGAATAACTTTGATTCAGCTCAGATGCGTCATATCGTCATACGTATTTGAATTATTTTAAACTACTGAATGCTACATCGGCTTCTTTAAATTATGTGTATTGAGCCAAATAAAACAATGTGTGTCAAAGTTTGTACGACACATGCTTATATACATACATCATATTTGACTATTGACCTCTAATTATGACTTGACATTAAGCTGGGGACTTTGATGTCAATTCCACACGTTAATTACATGTGGCAATAATTTTTCTTATTAACTAAAATGTACAATCTGAGAAGCTGAATTGTTTACATGTATTCATTCATTCATTTATTTAATATTTTAACAATTTGTAGAACATGGTACATAAAGCAAATATTACACATAAAATAAGTTTTATCTACGGATGGCATAAGAAATAGCAAACCAATAAATTAAAATAGCATCATAGTTGACAAATCAAGCAAACAAAGATACAGGTTTATAAAAATTCAATAAAATTATCAAACTTTATATTTATATATATATATATATATATATATATATATATATATAAATATATATATATATATTACATTTGTTGTTAATTACTGTGTACTCAGTGATTCAAATCAAACTTGTTTAAACTCCTTCTAATTTGACTTGATCGTCTCTTTCTATGTCAGTAGTTGTTGTGTATTTGTGTGTCTTGTCTTTTAAAGCGAGTATATAAACTCCTTCTAATTTGACTTGATCGTCTTTTTGTTTGTAAGTAGTTGTTGTGTTTTTGTGCTTCTTGTCTTTAAAAACGAGTATATAAGATATTGTTTTAAAAAGAGTTTTTTTGTCAAAACAGACAAAACGCTGATAAAAAAAACTAGAATTAAAGTTCAGAAGAAGGAGTACGAGTCCAAAAAAAGAAAATATAGTTTAATAAAACCAATAATTATATGGTGTGCCGCCGAAAACTAGTTCACGTAGACAAGACATATTCACTATTAAGAAAATACTCCTAGTCTGTAAAGACTCGTTCAAAGGACGCATAGACACAGTGTTGAATTTGAAACACTGAATCTGTTGCACTAATTTTTAGATTATTTAAAAACAAATTCTTAGCAATGTGAGATTATTGCAATTGGATATTTGTCCATGATTGTCTGTGAAGCTCCAACTGTGCTTGATTTACTCGAGAGACGTCAACGTCTAATCGACTATATTACTCGTGTAGATTTAATTTATTACAGTCCTACATTTATAGGTAGGTCTTACTGACTGCAAAGTACAAATGTAGATAAACCAAATGTACGGACTATCTAGTTAGACACTTGAAAGGTGTGAAAAATTGCGGCCGTGTATTGCGTGTCGATTCATATATATGACATTCCTGCCAACACATGATAGACCTCAAAAAATGGGGGTCGTGTATTAAAATGCGTGTCAAAATGTAACTTACCTCCAATATGTTGTCTTCATTGTTTCAAACATGAATATAAGTAAGAAATGCACGAAAGTAAGATATTATGCATCTCTTCAACTTAATGATAAATTATGTAATCGCATTATAATTGATAAGTAAAAATAACCTATACAAGTATAGCCGCTATCATTGATAAGTAATTATCTATAATAGTACTTTCATAGCTAAAAAGGCACCACGCACGCAGGTCTGCTCTTTTTTGCATAAACCGCGCGTTAAAATGCCCTTTTTGAATTTACTGCAACATGCCCCTGTGCCCTCTTGGGAAAAACACTATGCAGTAAGCCTCCTTTTCCCTACGGGACTTAATTGTTTTTTTATGTTATAACATTCAGGTGAAATAGTTTTATAATAAGGTTTAGGCTCTTTCTTTTTTATGCCTATCAACGTTCATTGTAGAAGAGAAATACACATATTTTTATTAAAAGAATAAACGGTAGATATTGACTTACATTATCAGATTCATCTAACATTCCGCTCTCTTCAAATGCTTCCATGTCTATAGCCTTATCATCATCGTTGTCGTCATCATCATCATCTGCTGTTGTCGCATTCGATGGCTTACTCTCCTTTACATTTTTTCGTATGAGACTCACTCTGGAAAAACTGGTCTAAATGCATGTGCGTCAAGTGTCCTCGCAGATTAGCCTGTGCAGTCTGCACTAAACTGGATTTTTGTTCAGAAGAGACTTCCTTTAAATGAAAAATTCCATAAACTGCACAGGATAATCTCGGACGACACTTTTCGCAAATGCATTAAGCCCAGTTTTCTCAGAATAAGGTTCATACACAATAAACTTATCTTTCTGCGTTCAGTTACACAAAAAGGTCTGAACATAGGTTTAGGATAAACATGTGAGCATTTTCAGGCAATTTAATGGAACCTTTCCGGTGATACAATTCCTGTAAAATTTAAAATTTTCCCAAAAGGCAATATCAAGTTTAATTGGTAAATTTATTTCCTTTTCTCAGTTTTATCAACATTTTTTTTCCTAAAATGGACGTTCAGGCCCTTTCTCCAAATCAACTGAAAAACATCCATGCAATATTGACTGAATACAGTTCAATTTTCAAAAAAATCATTGTAACATTTGCAAAGATTTCAATGCAATGGTAAAAAAATGAATTTACCGTTTTAGCCCAATTTGATTATCGTGATTTTTTTTTATTGCTGCACACTTTACCACTCAGATACGCATTTTGACCCATATGAAGTCTATAAGAAAATCAAATTAATTAAAGACCATTATTAACAGATTTAAGTTTTTAAGGCTTCATTACCAACCCTTAGATACTATTGAGCAGCAAACAGCATAACACCTGAACAGCCTCTGAGTTACTCGCAGACTGTCCTTGTTTTATGCTGGTTGCATATAGCCATTTTCAGTCTGAGTGGGAAAGGGTTAATTTAAACAGACTGTGTAGAAAACTCTCAGCTACCTTTGAGTCCAGTGTCATGTCTTTAACTGCTTCTTGTACATGGCCCATCTGAGGATCTGAAATATATAAGCAGCGTTCTTGGAAAACAGGGCTTAATGCATGTGTGTAAAGTGTCGGCCCAGGTTAGCTTGTGCAGTCCATGCAGGCTAAACAGGGACAGCACTTTACGCTTTTGTTTTTTTTTTCATTTAAAGTAAGTCTCTTCTTTGCAAAAATCCACTTAAGACCGAGAGTGTAGTCCCTGATTAGCCTAGCACTGACAAATCTGGGACAACACTTTTTGCACATGCATTAAGCCAGATTTTCCCAGAGCGAGGCTGATGTACATTAAGTTTCGTAGATTTTTGAAAGCATATTTTTGCAATAAATATGACTTTTACTTGTACATGTCACATGTAAACACCAAACAACCAGACAGATAGGGTTCACTTCATACATATATTCCAGTTCTGTTTCATTTATCTATTCCCCCCCCCCCCTCAAGCACAAGAACACAACCAAATTTAAAAACAGTTCATGAACAATTAAAAGCTGCAATTTGAACTTACGATTAAACAAAAGGGATGGAATGGCTTGACCCAGATTCAAACATGTCATAGATATTGTCAAGAGCAACATGTTGATGTGGTCAAAATAATAAAGAAATAAGTAATGTGTCACTGATGTCCCTACAACAATGTTTGGAGACAGGCCAATAAACTATATGTGTCGCGTTCTGAGAAAACTGGGCATTATGCACGTGCGTAAAGTGTCATTCCAGATAAGCCTGTGCAGTCCGCACAGGCTAATCCGGGACAACACTTTCCGCCTTAACTGGATTTTGGCTTAGAAGAGACATCATGTAAACGAAAAATTCCATCAAAGCGGAAATTGTCGTCCCTGATCAGCCTGTGCGAACTACACAGGCTAATCTTGGATGACAATTTACGCAAAAGCATTATGCCCAGTTTTCTCAGAACACAACACATATAGTCTATATGGGATTAAAAGACAAAGGGACACCATTCTGCCAAAACTAATAGCAGCCAAAATCCCTTTCCTTACCATAATTAACACAATTAAGATCATTCAACTGTGAAAGGTTTAGTTAGATCCTGCAGGTAGTTAAAAAGAGGAGATGAAAACAAAACTTTAGGACGTAAAAAACAGAACAAGTGACAAAATTCAGCAAATATTACTTTCTTAACAAAATGCTACAGGTTAATGTAATTCAACTACAAAAGCTTGAGTGAGATCCACCCAGATGTTAAAGAGGAGTTGAAAACAGGAGCTTTGGGACCACCTGATAATAGTGTGGATAATAACGTGTGGACGGACAAGTGCTTATACTAGCATTATATGACAGATACACATTCACCTGCATAATGGTGCGTGTCAACCCATCCTCCGCCCTCATCATTCTCTTCTATCACTTTTCCCTGCTCAATTTCGCTTGAAACATGGCACTGAAAACCGAGCAAAAGCTCATGATGTTAATATAGCTCGATTGGTCACTGTCTGCTCGAGTACTTCTTTAAAGTACACCGGGTACTCTTAAGTATATAAAAACGTACCCTGGGTACGGAAAATATACTTAAACGTACCCAGCCAACAGTAGACTGTACCTGAGTTTTATTCACGCCCAAAATCTGGTGTCGTTAAATGTTACAAAACGAAATTCTCTTCGGACAAAACCTGCCTCAATATGTTTTTTCGAGTGTAAGTTTCGATAGTATAGAGGCCATTTTACAGAATATCAACATAAATATGAACATAATTAATGGGAAAAAAGGAGCCGACAACGACCAATTTAGCGTTAGTATTCCCGGGTACGTTTGAGGTTTTTTCCGTACCCATGGTACATTGTAGTATGCTAGTTTAAAGTAGAACCCGAGCCGACAATAAACAATTGAGCGTTAATATATTTAAGAAATAATATTCTTCTAGAAGTGTTTGTTCTAAAATAACTTACAATTTAACAACTCGTTAAAGGGCAAAGATGTGCCAAACGTGGTTTTGCCACCGTTTTTTTTTGTTCCGATTGTTATCCATTTTAACTTAACATAAATTTTCATCATTAATTCAAACAGGCTAATAAGGGACGACACTATCCGCTTTTATTGTATTTTTCGTTTAAAGCAAGAATGTTATTGTCAACAATCCAGCTTAGGCAGAAATTATCGTCCCTGATTAGCATGTGCAAACTGCACAGGCTAATCTGGGACGACACTTTACGCACATGCATTAAACCTCCTTTTCTCAGAACGCAACTCAAATATTACTGAGATTCCATTTTTTGTGATGAAGAAATAAAACCATCTCAAATATAGTCATTGCAAATCTAATACAATAATAATACAAACAAAAACAATAGTAGTGTGATTTAAAAACAAACGTTTTTTGTTTTGTTTACAAGTTTGTTTTCAAGTGGTTATTTATTAATTTCACATCCATATCATACAAAACATATAGCCTAACACAATCTTACAAAACCACCTCAAATATAGTCACTGCAAAAATAATACAATAAGATATCGAAAGCCGAACAAAACACTAAGAGTTTCCGGTGTTCATGGCATGTGTCTAAGTGTTGTTATGAAGAGCATCTTTGTGCAAATATAATGTTTAAATAAATTGTGAAAAGATATGTTAGTATACATATAAGTACAAATTATAGAACTGAATAAGTTACCTTATATTTAATAATTCTACAAACAATTATTCTTCCTTTTTTAGTTTGCTTTGCCGTCTGAATCTTCTTGACGTTAATAACGATTTGTTTCGACGAATTGTATTTTATTCTTCACATGAACACATATTTACAAATAAGAGGCCACTACGGAAATAATAATCAAATAGACCTACTATGGGCATACTTAAAGCATGCAATATTATGCCCTCAGTGTCGACGTNAAAAAAAAAAAAAAAAAAAAAAAAAAAAAAAAAAAAAAAAAAAAAACACAAAAACTACAAGATATAACAGAACCTATATAGTTGTCACAAGTTGTCATCCAATAGTACATGTCTATTAAGCAGTATAGATAGTGCACATGAACTTCGCTTCACATTCGCGTAGATAACTCTACCGTTGAATCTATCGAGTTTATGTACATGACATTGGATTATCCACAAACTATTCGTCAGAATCAAGTATTTTATTTTAACATTAAACCAGTAATGTGCTACTTTAAGGTAATATAGAAGGGTGTTTTATAACATTAAATTCTCAATAGCAATAAAACATTAAATTAACGTGTTAAGATTTAACGTTTAAAACATACATTTAACTGAAATACTATAAAACAAATGTCACGGAAAAAAAGTTAGCGGATCTATGCAGGGTTCATACATATATTTGCTCTAAATGTAAAGCAAATTAACACGGGGGCTTGCATTGGTAGAGCCTCGTAATTTCTACATTAAATGAGAAAGTCTAATCATAAGTAAGCAGAGTTATCTTTAGCGAGCCCTTGCTAAGTAAGATGTATACTTGTCTACTGCTGACTTTGTGAAAAGAATACGATCTAATTGCAATATATACACATGGGCTTTTGTTAAACAAAGTATGTTAATTGAATTATACAGAGCATGTATTTGTATGATGTTAATTTGTTTGAAAGGGTTGTGAGCTTTTATGAGGAGATTACACTGTAAATAAAAAAAAAAACTTTACACTGAATATGTTATTCCAGTGAAAGTTAAGATTAAAGGTAAACGTTTTGGGTTTATAGTAAGATATTGATTATGGTACATCTTCAGCCGACTTACACATTAACACCCGACCACTGGGATATAAGTCGCCCGTTCACACTCGGTGCCGCAAAATGCAACCACGGACTATTGGCATATTTTCCTCACAGGTACTCATTTATCCTGGGTGGAGATGGGCAAGCGTGTGAATAATTGTTTGCTAAGAAATATTCCAGTTGTCTGAGCGGGTTTCAAACCATGAACCGTCCGATTCCTGGACGATTAAACTACCACTAAACTACTGTTCCCATATAGAAACAATTGTTAACATAAAATGTGTCCATATATTGCAAATATTGTTTTCATGTTGTAGACGTAATACAATTTGAAAATAAACTTCCCTTTTTACACACATATAGAAAACATATTATTCTATAACGCAATCCATTTGAAATGAAGCTATTGATTTATGTCTAAATATACTTTAACGGGACAAGTGTGTGTATGACACAGTTGCAACAACATTCCACTTTTATCTTAAAACTGCTCTTGTCAAAACAACACCAAAATACCCACTGGCGAACGTTAGCATGGTGGTTAATATAATCCCTCTAGCAGCAATACACGTTGAATTACATGCGAAAAACAACTAACCCGACAGACGAAAGGAACGATAGCGAACTGACAAGGGCAAGTTAGTATGCCCCCTTCAAACTTACAAAGTGGGCACTTAAAACGGCGAAAAAAGGGTAATGTATCATTTTAGATCGTATGTACAGCTCCATTCATTAAACATTTCAGGTTTATTTGCTACTTAGTAACGTTTCAATTTTACCTCAGCGTTATAAACGTCAGGGTATAAACATAAAGTTGTCCTTCCAATATTGACAAAAGTGTTAAATATGTGTATGATAATTACTATCGAATGCAATTCAATTGCCGTTCCTTTTAGGGTACTGCTGAAGTTCAAAACAAACTGACAATATTACTGTTTTTTTGTTTTTAACTTGGGAAACGATTTTCAATCCCTATTCTATTCACAAAGTCATTTGTTTATTCATGTTTGTGAAGAGATTTAAATGTACAGCAGATACAGTAATAAAACTGGAGCAGTTGTTTTATTGTGACATTTTTTACATTAATTTAAAAACATAAATACTTTTAAATAGTCTTTATTTTTATTCTTCTGATGCGACCTGTTAAACGTGTATTTTTACACAACAGCAGGTTCACGTCTACATAATTACCACTTATTCTGTACTTCCACCGATATGAAGTTATACTAGAGTCAACCTTTGCGAATGTGAATGGTAAAAGTCAAACAAAGACAGAATTATGATTATTTAACCACAAGCAACATGCTATATGGAGTGTGTACAAATGGAGGACATTTTTTTTATAGAACTTGTTCGGAATACATGGGTAGAAATTAATCCTGTTATATCAATCGTAGTTTGTTTCATATAGCAATTTCTTGGATATCATAACACATAAACTCTTTCGGGGGAAAAGTCCCTTTATGGGTGTTGCGGCAGTTTATGTAACCGATGATCTATTTATAGCAACACCGATGATGCTATTATCACAACCAAATATTTTTGTTATCAGTATCCTCACAAATGTCCGAGTTGGTTCATAATACAAAATTCAGTTGTTCGATCCCAGGTGCGATAACCTTTTTTTTTAAACTTTTTCTTTCTTTCTTTATTTTTATTCTTGATGTTTACTGGAGCTCTTTTGTCCTGGTGTTTACATTTATCAATTTAAAGCATTTGATCACAAACTTCAAAACATGCCGAAATTCGTGAACAAGTTCCTGTTAGTTATTGATTATTAAGGTCGAGTTTGATACTGTATGGTCTTATGTGTGTGATTAAATGTATTATTGGGTGTTTTTTGTGAGCTGTTGTGATCTCAGTTAAGATGGTAAACAATTTCTAAGGCTTATTAATATTTCTAGCAATCTATGTACCGTTACTTGGGTACTTGATTTACAAACAACAGCTTTATATTTGTATGCACTACTACTACTACTACTACTACTACTACTACTACTACTACTACTACTACTACTACTACTACTACTACTACTACTACTACTACTACTACTACTACTACTACTACTACTACTANTGTTTCTTGGAGTTTCTTTTTTTTGCCATACTGTTAATATTGCTTGATATTTAACATCCAATATGTTCGCCTGACAACATGCAACTGTATTTATTTATAGTGAGAAGAACTATATAAGACCTTGTGGCTCGTTCAAATTCCATTCGAATATGTAAACATTGTAAATATTGTATGAAATCCTATGTATGGCCATGTTTAGTGTTTGAATAAATATGCTTAAAATAAAGGTACTGTGGGTGTGTTCACTGCTCGTGTGCGGGTCATACGTCATGTCGGACACCCCCGCCAACTGTACGTACGAGGATGTCCGGGGCACTTGGGGATTCTCCATTACGGAAGTGAGTTCTTAGTTTTAACCTATTAATTTAAGCTCGATTGCAGCCTATGGCTTATTGAAACGCTATCGAGTCCTTTTCTTTCTAATGAACGCTCCCACAGTGAGGATCGAACCCGTGACCTCCCGGTCGCAAGGCGGACACATATCCACTACGCCACAACGACCTTTTTAGTGAGTGGTTCATTAGCATAGAATGGTTTCCCTCTCAGATGCATATATTGACCCGTTTGCAGTCCCTTAGAAAATCTAATTTAATTGAATACCTTTCTGACAAGATTCAAGTTTAAAAGGCTTAACGTGGCGTGTGGCGTCTGCCCATGCATGCGAAGACAGAGGTCGCTCGATCAGTTTATAATGTATTATGTGTATAATTATACATCTTGTCATCTTGTTGTTCTGTTGTTATATCAGGAGGTCAATAAAAGGAGAAAAAAACTTTTTTGAAATTGTTTACACTCACATAGTAAAACATGTGAACATAGAGATTTCCAAACTCTGCATTACTGTAGGTGAGATTGTCTTTAACGTTTTGCGTATTGTATTGTTCTACGTTAATAGTCTGGACTCTTCAAGAGTGGTTAAGTCCAGCTCTCATTTGGGGAATCGTTTGTTTCGGTTTGGTGAAATGAGCTTCGCTCTGGGAAAACCGGGGTAAATGCATGTGCGTAAAGTGTCGTGCCAGATTAGCCTGTGCAGTTCGCACCGGCTAATCAGCGACAACACTAAACACTTAAACTGGATTTTCTTTAAGAAGAGTATTCCTTTAAACAATAAACTCCATGAATGCGCAAAGTGTCGTTCCTGATTAGTCTGTGCGGACTTGAAAGGCTAACATGGGGCGACACTTTACACACATGCAGTTAGGTCGGTTTTCCCAGAGCGAGGCGCATATCTGAAATGAAAATACAGTGAGCTTCTTATCTCTTTCGCCGAGCCTGACCGTAGGCGGTGGTTATAAGATATCGCTGAGTAGCCGACCATCATTAGATATATTATATGAAAATAATATTATTTGTTCATTAACATTTAACAAGCTATATCAACAAACGTTCATGCAAAATCCTGATAGATCGCTGGTGACAACACTATCAACTGCACGGTAGAGACTCACTACACGCGCAAGCTGAAGATCACACTTGACTTCCCGGACCTGGCCGTGGATGAGTTCGGAAATACAGGTAACTTCTGCAACCACCCGATGATACAGTTTAACCCATTGCATGCTGGGAAATTTGTCGTCTGCTAAAATGTCGTCTGCTGAATTTCTAAAATTAGCATTTTCTTCGATTTTTTTTCAAAGAATACTATCATAATAGCAAACAGTTTGGATCCTGATGAGACGCCACGTTATGTGGCGTCTCATCTGGATCCAGACTGTTTGCAAAGGCCTCCAACATTCGGTTCCAGCACTGAAAGAGTTAGTACTGCTAGATTGGCCGTTGTCGGCTCAGGTACTACTTAAAAGTACCCCGGGTAATCTTAAGTATAATACAATGTACCCCCGGTACGGAAAATATGCTTTAAGGCAACTATCCATACTCATGCTTTTTGTGTATTTTACTCACCCCAAGTACAATGAAGTATACTTAAGACTACCCGGGGTACTTTTAAGTAGTACCTGATTCGACAAAGACCAATCGAGCGTGACTAGTGCATATTCCCGATAATACAGGTAACTAAAGCATGTACCGTTGTCAAAACGTATTCGTTTAGAGTCCGAACTTAACACGACTTTGACTTGTGTGTGTTAATGACGCAAATTTGAACTTGACACTATGTTTACATGCTATATTAAATGAGAAAAGTGTTGGTTTATGAAGATCAATTAATAAATTAGTATTGGCACCAGTTATGTAAGCAACACTATTATTATCTCTAAATTTATGCCATATTCTTGATAAATGATTGAGTTGGCGTCTTATAGGGGCTCACCTAGTTTTGTGCATATATTAAGTGATAAATGTATATTCCTGACGAAATCACCAATGAAATATTAACATTGACATGGCGTATTGTATCTTCGAACGTGTTTTACTCGTGAAAAAAGTTTGTACGCGTGTGTGTTCAATTGCTAGGTTACTGGACGCTGATCTACAACCAAGGTTTTGAGGTGGTGATCGCAGGCCGGAAGTACTTCGCGTTCTCCTTCTACGAGATTCAGGACAATAAAGTTATCAGCGAGTGCTGCAACACATTCCCGGGTCAGTGAACTGTCTTTATTTAAATTGGCCGCGCTCTGTGAAAACTGGGTTTAATGCATGTGCCTTAAGTGTCGTCCCAGATAAGCCTGTGCAGTCCACACAGGTTAATCAGGGAATACACTTTCCGCTCATATGATATTTTTCGTTTAAAAAAGCCTCTCCTTAGCAAATAGTATGTTTAAGTGGAAAGGGCCGCCCCTAATTAGCCTTTGAGGACTACACATGATGATCTGGAACAACACTGTGCGCATATGTATTAAGTCCCGTTTTCCCATAGCTTTCGTATGACGAATGTATAGTTTGCGTCCGTGTTCAGCCATGGTCACATCTCATTGCGTCAGACGCAAGCAAAATGCCGGAAGCACGCTTTTGAGTTTGCAAGAAAAACGCATGCGTTTGATGAAAAAAGTGCTGTACGCACGGGCAACGTGAGGCCGACGCGCATTTTTTTAAAGGTTGACACACGTTTGCTGATTTTTACAATCAACCTAAGTAGATCTGCGTGCAGCACCATACATGATTTCCATGTATGTATTATTATAGGTTGGGTACATACCGTTGATGAACGAAACTGGGATTGCATGCAGGGTATGAAACTAGACTGTGATGACAAGAACCGGAAAGTCCAGTCACAGTCCGCTAGCTTGGAGATGGGGGACATGCCTCTAAAGAACTTACATACATTCGCTAAAGGTACGCCATAACGTCAACATTGGCACATGTGTGTTATAGACTTGTAGTCCATATGTGTTATATACTTAGGAATTACTTTGTCAAGAGCTCAACTGGCCAAAATAGTATATTATTGACTTGCACTACTTACATAAATTGACATTGACTTATATTTAAAATTCGTGATTACCATCATTTTTTTGTTAATAGAACCTTTCAGCTGATTTCTCTTCTGCACAAATACATCAATCTATGATCTTATTTATGTTTATAAAACCAACGTATATTAACTAGTAATGTTTCTTTTCCAGGTTAAGTATTATATTTGAGCCTCGTTCTAGGAAAANGGACTACACTTTCCGCTCATATGATATTTTTCGTTTAAAAAAGCCTCTTCTTAGCAAATAGTATGTTTAAGCGGAAAGGGCCGCCCCTAATTAGCCTTTGAGGACTACACATGATGATCTGGAACGACACTTTGCGCATATGTATTAAGTCCCGTTTTCCCATAGCTTTCGTATGACGAATGTATAGTTCAGCCATGGTCACATCTCATTGCGTCAGACGCAAGCGAAAGGCCGGAAGCACGCTTTTGAGTTTGCAAGAAAAACGCATGCGTTTGATGAAAAAAGTGCTGTACGCACGGACAACGTGAGGCCGACGCGCAGTCTTTTAAAGGTTGACGCACGTTTGCTGATTTTTACAATCAACCTAAGTGGATCTGCGTGCAGCACCATACATGATTTCCATGTATGTATTATCATAGGTTGGGTACATACCGTTGATGAACGAAACTGGGATTGCATGCAGGGTATGAAACTAGACTGTGATGACAAGAACAGGAAAGTCCAGTCACAGTCCGCTAGCTTGCAGATGGGGGACATGCCTCTAAAGAACTTACATACATTCGCTAAAGGTACGCCATTACGTCAACATTAGCACATGTGTGTTATAGACTTTTAGTCCATATGTGTTATATACTTAGTAATTACTTTGTCAAGCGCTCAACTGGCCAAAATAGTATATTATTGACTTGCACTACTTACATTAATTGACATTGACTTATATTAAAAATTCGTGAATACCATCATTTTTTTGTAAATAGAACCTTTCAGCTGATTTCTCTTCTGTACAAATACATCAATCTATGATCTTATTAATGTTTATAAAACCAACGTATATTAACTAGTAATGTTTCTTTTCCAGGTTAAGTATTATATCTGAGCCTCGTTCTAGGAAAACTGGACTTAATGCATGTGGGTAAAGTGTCGTCCCTGATTAGCCTGTGCAGTCCGCACAGGTTAATCACGGACGAAACTTTCCGCCTTAACTGGATTTTCATTTAGAAGAGAACGGAAAATTACATAAAAGCGGAAAGTCTCGTCCCTGGTTAGCTTGTGCGGACTGCACAGGCTAATAGGGGACGACATTTTATGCACATGCATTAAGCCCTGTTTGCACAGAGCGAGGCTAAAATAACTTTCATTTATTGCTCAAGTCATCAACAGAGTACAGAAACACTGGGTCGCCACCGGAGAAACCATATTTACGGGAAAAACTGTGAAAGAAGCACAGCGCATGATCGGGGGTCCAAGATCTGCGCGCGCATTCCCACCTGCTGCCATGGCAACCGATGAACATCTTAGAGGTTTGTATCTCCACCTTACAGTTCACGTTTTTTTTTATTGAATATCAAACGGGAACAATAAAATGTTACTGGGATAAAAGGTGCGGAATTGTATTGTATGTGTCAAACACCCGGACGGTACGAGTAAAGAAGGCTGGACACAGGTTTAAACGACATATGCCATGCGTTCTATTGATACAAATTGACGTTTTGTGAAGATGACTGTAGATAAAGAAATTTTACTTGGACGAGTGTTTTTGTTCTTCAGAATTATGGCCATTTGTCTGTTCAAGTACTGGGTGGATGTGAAATAAACTTTCAAAGTTAAATGACATTAATTCGTACATAATTGTAAAGCAATGGATGTTGAATACGACGAGTTATAAAAATAACAAAAGTGGGTTTTTAGTTATTTTCCCTTTCTTAAATTATTTGGAATTACAATATTTGATATAATTTGGGTTAATCCGTTTCCCGCTTTGGAGATTGTATTGACATCAGCACTTTGATTCTTACTTTAAGCGGCCCGCAATCTACCGACGCAGTTTGATTGGCGGAACAAGGACGGTGTAAACTACGTCTCCCCTATCCGCGACCAAGGCGATTGCGGGAGTTGCTATGCGTTCGGCTCCATGGGTCTGTACGAGGCGCGCGAGCGGGTGTTCACCAACAACACCATTCAGAAGGTCTACTCCACACAGGACGTTGTCAGCTGCTCTCAATACTCGCAGGGCTGCGATGGGGGCTTCCCCTACCTCATTGCTGGTATGGTTACCATCTGTTCAACTATAAAATGTTTTCTTGTAATGGGTGTAACAATATCTTTATACTAGTATTATTGCTGGTATTGTTGCCATCTGTTCAACTACGTTTTTGTGTCATGGAAATAACAATATCCTTATAGTAGAACTATTGCTGGAATGGTTACCATCTGTTCAACTATAAAGGTTTTCTTGTATTAGCTATAACAGTGTCTGTATACTAGTTATATTGCTTGTATGGTTACCATCTGTTCAGCTATAAAGGTTTTCTTGTTATGGATGTAACACTATCTTCATACTAGTTAGCCATTCAATTGTCCAATGTCCAACTATTCAACTAAAGATGATGTTCTTATCAATATCCTTTAATCAATATCCGGCACAATGAGCGTTCACACTGTGACAAATGACCGAGAACTTATTCACTTACATGTATGTTTCCTTCGTACTTCACCACGGTCACGAAGCTGATGACGACTGTTAGATATCAGGTTATTATACTTGTACATGTAAATTATTATTTTGTTCTGTGCCAATGGATAAAACTGACCATAGTTAACTGACCTTAGAGTAAGAACAAGCAATGTGTCCATCGTACACTGATGCTCCCGCTAAATCCTACTGGCCACTGGTGCCAGAACTCAGGTGTCACAAGTTCGATCCCCCACTCAACTCTTACCTACAAAGTCGTCTTTCACAGTTTACTAGATGCTTCACACCGAACACTAAATACCCAGTGTCGTCTCAGCAATGAGGCGTCTCCTGTATCGCGTACTATCCCCCATAACCCAAGTAACAAGTCTTCTGTGGGCGATGGCCATATGGCAAAGTTCTTGTGCACTCGATAAAAATGTACTACACAAACAAGTGTCAACACCCACCCCTCATAATGGAAGCTGGAGTTTTTTATGATGTTTTGGTTCATCGTCAAAAGATACACCGGAGACTTGTGTATAAGAATCTATGAAATATTGCAGGACATTGTTTACCATGATTTTGGATTTTCTATAATGTACTGCTGATCGACATCCTGTTGTCCGCCTATTTTAGACACAATAATGCGACATTCCGACATGTAGACACAATAATCCGACATTTAGACACAATAATCCGTCATTCCGACATTTAGACACAACAATCCGACATTTTGACACAATAATCCGACATTTAGACACAATAATCCGACATTCCGACATTAGGACACAATAATGCGACAGTTAGACACAATAATCCAACATTTAGACACAATAATCCGACATTTAGACATTAAGACACAATAATGCGACATTAAGACACAATAATCCAACATGTAGATACAATAATCCGACATTCCGACATTTAGACACAATAATCCGACATTTAGACACAATAATCCGACATTGAGACTTTTAGACACAATACTCTGACATGTAGACACAAAAATCCGACATGCCGACATTTAGACACAATAATCCGACATTTAGACACAATAATCCGACATTCAGNAATGACCGAGAACTTATTCACTTACATGTATGTTTCCTGCGTACTTCACCACGGTCACGAAGCTGATGACGACTGTTAGATATCAGGTTATTATACTTGTACATGTAAATTATTATTTTGTTCTGTGCCAATGAATAATACTGACCATAGTTAACTGACCTTAGAGAAAGAACAAGCAATGTGTCCATCGTACACTGATGCCCCCGCTAAATCCTACTGGCCACTGGTGCCAGAACTCAGGTGTCACATGTTCGATCCCCCACTCAACTCTTACCTACAAAGTCGTCTTTCACAATTTACTAGATGCTTCACACCGAACACTAAATACCCAGTGTCGTCTCAGCAACGAGGCGTCTCCTGTATCGCGTACTATCCCCCATAACCCAAGTAACAAGTCTTCTGGGGGCGATGGCCATATGGCAAAGTTCTTGTGCACTCGATAAAAATGTACTACACAAACAAGTGTCAACACCCACCCCTCATAATGGAAGCTGGAGTTTTTTTATGATGTTTTGGTTCATCGTCAAAAGATACACGAAGACTTGTGTATAATAATCTTTGAAATATTGCAGGACATTGTTTCACCATGATTTCGGATTTTCTATAATGTACTGCTGATCGACATCCTGTTGTCCGCCTATTTTAGACGCAATAATGCGACATTCCGACATGTAGACACAATAATCCAACATTTAGACACAATAATCCGTCATTCAGACATTAAGACACAATAATCCGACATTAAGACACAATAATCCGACATTTAGAAACAATAATCCGACATTCCGACATTAGGACACAATAATGCGACATTTAGACACAATAATCCAACATTTAGACACAATAATCCAACATTTAGACATTTAGACACAATAATGCGACATAAAGATAAATAATCCGACATGTAGACACAATAATCCGACATTCCGACATTTAGACACAATAATCCGACATTTAGACACAATAATCCGACATTCAGGCATTAAGAAACAATAATCCGACATGTAGACACAATAATCCGACATTCCGACATTAAGACACAATAATCCGGCATTTAGACACAATAATCCGACATTCCAACACAATAATGTGACATTCTAACATTGAAACACAATTATCCGACATTAATACACAATAATCCGGCATTTAGACATGTATACACAATAATCCGACATTCAGACATTTAGACACAATAATCCAACATGTAGACACAATAATCCGACATTCCGACATTTAGAGACAATTATCCGACATTTAGACACAATAATCCGACATTCAGACACAATAATCCGACATGTAGACACAATAATCCGACATTTAGACACAATTATCCGACATTTAGACACAATAATCCAACATTTAGACACACTAATCCGACATTCAGACACAATCATCCGACATTCAGACATTAAGACACAATAATCCGACATGTAGACACAATAATCCGACATTCCGACATTTAGACACAATAATCCGACATTCCGACACAATAATGCGACATTCCGACATTGAAACACAATTATCCGACATTTAGACACATTATCCGACATTTAGACACAATAATGCGACATTGAAACACAATAATGCGACATTTAAACACAATAATCAGACATTTAAACACAATAATCAGACATTTAAACACAATAATCCGACATTAAAACACAATAATCAGACATTTAAACACAATAATCCGACATTGAAACACAATAATCCGACATTTAAACACAATTATCCGCTATTTAGACACGTTATCCGATATTTAAACACAATAATCAGACATTTAAACACAATAATCAGACATTTAAACACAATAATCTGACATTTAAACACAATAATCAGACATTTAAACACAATAATCCGACATTGAAACACAATAATCCGACATTTAAACACTATTATCCGCTATTTAGACACGTTATCCGATATTTAAACACAATAATCAGACATTTATACACAACTATCTGACGCACTACTCTCTTGCAGGCAAATACGGCCAAGACTTCGGCCTTATCGAGGAGGACTGTTTCCCGTACGAAGGCACGGACATGGCGTGTAAGAAGACTGCATGCAAGCGAAAGTACACACATGACTACTATTACATTGGCGGTTACTATGGTGCGTGTAATGAGCCACTGATGAGGGCGGAGCTTGTGAAAAACGGACCAATCGCCGTCAGTTTTGAAGTGTACGGCGACTTCATGACGTATAAGGTACAATAAGCTGTTGAAATGGCCTTTTATTTTTTCCAGTGTAAGGAGAACTGTTTTACGTTGATTATATGAAACATGCTACAAGTATTATAAAACTAATGCATTTACGTGGTGCCTTAAACATATGAATACGCATTTAGTCGCCTTTTATTATTTTAAAGACGTGATTTCTTTTTAGTCCCCTACCTTAGGAAACTAAATGTTTACGCTTTGTCCGTCATGTCCGTCCGTCCATTANACAGCTCCAAAGAAGATGATACTCCTGGAACTGACTGTCCCTTGGGAAGAAAGAACTGATGAGGCAAATGAAAGGAAGCGGTCAAAGTACCAAGAACTGGCAGACATGTGCAGGGAGAGAGGGTACACCACCTGGATCTTCCCTGTAGAAGTAGGATGTAGGGGCTTCCCTGCACAATCTGTGTGGAAAGCGCTAGGAGCTTTGGGCATCAAAGGCAGCGCTAGGAAAAGCTCTGTACGGGCCCTTGGCAAGGCGGCAGAGAGGGCGTCCAGTTGGCTCTGGCTACGACGCAATGAAATGGCATGGAAGCCATCACAGACGAGCAGTGCTTGATCACCACTGCTGCCCCGCCATCAAGAGGGTGTTCCGAGATAAGGGGCGAAACACCTGATGACTGATGGGAACTCGGCTGATGACGTCTGTGTTACGCAGTAACCACTGTATTACTCAACTCAGATTAGCCTGTAAAGTTCGCACAGACTTATCAGGACGAAACTTTCCTAATAAACTGTATTTTTGTTTAAAATAAACTTCTTTTAAACAATACATTCCATAAAAGCGGAAAGTGTCGTCCCTGGTTTGCCTGTGCGGACTAAACAGGCATAATTGGGACGACATTTAACGAGAATGCATTTACCCCGATTTTCCCAGAGCAAGGCATATTTGAACGTTACATGTTACCTTAAATAAGTGAGAAATATTGGATTAGGGGTTTTAAAACTTGCATCTGTTTAATTGTATACTATCCGACATATTTTTATGAAACATTATAATATTATATTAGATAGTACCGGTTAAAAAAACAATTAATCTTTGTCGGTGCTTATACCAATCAAAATATTATTTTNTCGCAAAAGAATTTTGAGAGATGGGCATATTGGAGTCGCTCAATCGGTCGATCTGTCCGTCCTGATAAAATGTTATAAGTTTGTTGAGCGAACTTCTACATTTCTGACACGCTTTTATTTAAACTTTAAATACAATTTAAGCCATTACAAGAAGGCCTATTTATACTAGACCCTGTTTTTTTATTCCCATTGATCCACACATTTCTGAGTAATTTGCGCTTTAATATAGCAAACAAAGTGGTGCGGAGCTTTAGTTACGTTTGTGACAAAGCTCAAGTTGAATTTAATTCTACAAATCTGTTTATTACACGCCCGCAGACGAAAATTGTAGCCTTTTGTTGAGTTCACACTGGACGTAATGCATGTGCGTACAGTGTCATACTATGGAAGGGTTTATCCGCCAGTTCTTACCAGATAAGCCTACGCAGTCCGCACATCTGATCAGGCTCGACACTTT
>VMBQ01011056.1:0-23813 GCA_007657795.1 Dreissena rostriformis | reverse complement strand
CCAAGTGCACACGATCATATGCTGATGCATTTGTGCTTACATGCCCATTAATCCAGTAAATATACCAAAACATTAAGCAAACTTGATAAGCTGGTATGTCCAAAAACACTCCGATTGAAAAAACTATATTTAAAGTACTTGCGTGTCGTCACTTTTTTAAACACATACCCGGCCGTAAGTAGGTATTTTAAATGAATACAATAGTTGTATAACAAAAACTGAGAAAATAACACGCATACAACTAGTTTTATGTTCATCTATAAACACATACCGCCATATTTTATGAATTGGCATGTTTTGTACCATCAAATGGAATGAAAGAATGGTATTTTGGATTTAAACATGTGTGTTTGTTCTTGTTCTAAAATTAATTTTCATAAACAATTACTAACGTTTTAAAAATAAAATCATATATGAATAGTTATTCGAATTTTAACGCGATTTTAGCTTGTGTGATTGTAATTTTTGTTCTTTTGCATTTTCGTATTTTTGTAACGTTATTAAGTCATTTACCATGACAAGGTGCTTTGCTTTCCAAGGTGGTGACTTAAGTTTCAATCATGTTTATGTTCAGTATTTTTGTTTGAACGCTGTCCTTTATAGTTTACCACTAGCTGATACTTGCAAGAATGTTCCTCTTGATAATTTTTCTGGTGTTTCATTATTCATATATTATTTAATTGCATCTAACTGTCATCTCTTTTTATGTTGTACAGGTATGAAGTAAAACTAGAGTACAACATTCAACAATGACAGATTTTAAAGATATGCTGGCAAGTTCAGACTATCGCAACTGGATGAAATGTTCATTTGCGCAACTTCATGTCAAGGCCGTTCTGGCGGAGATTGTGGAAGAGGACATTAATGATCTACAGAAGCAGTTGTTGTATAATGTCCAGACATCCAAAGGTCTTCCATCCAACACAACTTGCAACTGCTGTCTGATGCCCAATCTTCTCCCATGTCGTACCGCTAAAATGTGCAAATTTAAAAACAAGGCCTGTTCATTTCATAAGGAAGCTAGTCTAAAACCTAGACCATGTCCAAAAAACGGCTTGTGTGACGGCATCCGTATTGGAATAATTGACCATCATCGTTTTCGTAGGCCGTCCTGGAAAAATACGGACGCGTCTAAATGGTGTACAGATTCGTGGACAATCGCTAAGTGCTACATGCCGCCGGACGGTTATTTAAATGCAAAGAGTGCAGAGGAAACGGACTTTAATGGCGTACTGAGTGTTATTATTAACTGCATTGACTGTCAAAGAAGATTCAGTGAAGACCTGAATAATACAATAAATGTCTGTACCAAGGTATGCTCCGATTTAGCAAATGTAAAGAACTTGTAATTTCATATTAGATAAAAACTTTAATTTTAATTGCTTTATAATTACCAATGCCAATTATTTTGTTAAACGTCTTAGATTTTCTTTTATGTTCTCACATCTGTAGGCGAGAGATAACAGCCGTGATGTGCGGCATTCGCCGAATCTAAAGATATCGGATGATGAACCGGACAACATCATTGAAACCCTTTTTGAACTTCTAAACGACTCGATGTTTTTCCGTACTAACCAGCGTTCTGTGCAATGCAGAGAGAAACTGACCAAGGTATTAAATAATGTATATGTTAATGCTAGAAGCAGCAGTATGTATTTCATCAGATTCTTTGTGATTATTTAACACATGGACCTTTCTTTTGTAAATTTCATCAAATACGGGCTAAATTCATACTTGATTAATAACCACCAAATACAGTACAACCTCATAATTCTGAAATATAATACTACATAATACATATACACGTGGCTATAATGATTGAAGTTGTAGATGGAAATTTCGGACAAGGCATAACTAACTAATTTATTATTGGCGTGATGCTTTAAAACAATGATGCAACCCAGCATATTCGTAACAGAGATCTATATAACTGAATTGCTGCTAATAAGTATTTAAACGCCATATATATTATTGAACAGATTTGTACATTAGCTATATAGTGTTCTCGTTTCGTGTTGTATTTAGTACTGTTCGTTTTTATTTAATAACGGTTCTAAATGCTTACAGTTAAAAGCAAACGCACTGAGCGTTTCTACAACCGATATAACAAAAGCATTGGAAGATTCCGTTCAAAGCGCAAACCAGGCCCTTGAAGGTATAAAACAGCACAACAGTCTCGATGCCGAAAAAGAAACAACAGTCACGAACCTGCACAATTTGGCGGATAAGCTGCAAAGTATATGCACTTCTGTTACAGCTGAAATAGAGAAAAGCAACCGAACGTACACAATTGAACATCACCAATGCTCAAAGAATAGTAACCAAGCTTCGTCTGTATATGTCTTACTTGGCTCACTCTTTTTTTATTTAATATACGTTTGCTGGCCATATATGTCTGAAAACTTTATTTTATGGTGTGTTCTTGTATTTTTTACTGCAGTTTCTGACTATTTGTGTTATTTCCCTTTATTGTCTAGATCGATTCTAGTTAGAAATGAAATGGAGCTTAGTCAAATTGAACATACTACAAAAGCAGTTAAGACACTTCAACAAAAGATGTTGGACATCAAACGAAACGGGAAGCGGACAACTACAATGAGCGAGGCCTGGTATTGTTATGCGCATGGGTGGTTAGAGGGTTAGGGTTAGGGTTGGGGTAAGGGTTAGGGGTCGGGTTAGGGTTTGGGTTAGCCTAAACCCAACCCTAACCCTAACCTGACCCCTAACTCTAACCCTTACCCTAACCCTAACCCAGGTTATCTCCCCTATACCAGGCCTCGCTCATTGTAAGTGTCCGCTTCCCAAACGAAACGGCCAACAACAAAACTAATTATGAAACAAAAATTTCGCAACAAAAGACTCGTTGTTCAATGGACATCTGGCATTCTATAATTTGTTTTCAATTGTTGAAATGTTGATTTTCAAGACCTATTTCTAGTTTTCCACACTTTAAGTGGGTAAATAATATGATGTTTTTGATTGTGTTACTTTTCTTTTTAGCATTGCCTTGTAAAAGTGAGTAATATACAGCTTTTCCTAATTCTCGTTGAAAAGCGTTTCAAACAAACGCTTTCTTTTTTTACTAGTATTTCGATTGATGATTATCCATAACCGAACCGACATTTTGAACATTTTCCCGGTCAGCTGTGCTCTTTTTCTTGTAAGAATATAGTACATTATTTTTTAATCCATGGATTAATTTGTTTGTTTGAAAATTTGCTAAACTGTGAACAGGTCCCTTTAATAAAAAAAGTATTGGCTTGTACAACGAATATTTTCTTTGCATCTAAAGGGATTTTCATGTGATTAATTTTGGTATTAACGGTGACATTTTATGTTCTCTTGCCATTACGACTGTATAAGTCCTATATAAAAAATAATCGGAAATAAAAATAGTTTTTAAGCCAATTAATAACAAAAATGCGATAATCGTTTAGATCCGTACATGCTTGACGAAATTCATATTCATAACAGATAGAAGAATAGTATAAGCGGGGTTTTCGCATTGAATATTGAGGAAATGTAAGATAAATATTATATTGCGTAATGAAATATGAGTCTACATTACGCTTCCTACTACCATATCGATATACGTGGATGTATTATTATCATCGTTTTTTGGTTTGTTCGACCTATACATAAATATGCATTGATTAACCATGACAATATTGTATGAGGTAACTTATTTTTTGTTGCAGGTTTTATTATTGCCGACTTTGAATCGCTGAAGTTTGTTAAATTAAGAAGTAAAGGTCAATTCACTTTCTTCTAAGTTTTTTAAAAATGCCATGTGTAATTTAAGTACATATGGGATGTTGATTTTAATGTTTTATTTATGCAACTAGTTAAGTTCATTCGTAACTTTTTGGTCACGCAAAAGTTATTGCTATGTTTAAATAAAACATATGTGTCTTTTTATAGCATGCCTTTGTAATATGTATATTGTAAACCATGTACTATGTTTAATGTAATAAACTACGTTCAAAGGAAATCAAATGTATTCTTCACAAAAAAGGGGCCGATTTAGGAAAACGACTTACGGGAAACTTTTGTATTCCTTTATTTTTTTAGAAACAGTGAATTAATAATTAAAAAATAATCATGCTGACAATTGGATGATAATACTAATGATGATGATGATGCTGATGGTAGTGGTGGTGGTGGCGATGATGATGATAATGATGATAAATGGCAATGAATCACGATGTATGATGCTAATAACCTTTTGCACATTCCCAATATCCAGTAATGCATGAGTCTACCTTGAAAAAGTTAATCGAGACCGTGGCGGACGATTTATTATCTGTGATTGCCAATGGAGAAATTATAATGATATGTGACGTTATAATATATAACAAATATATGTAATATAACATTATGTGTTTTTGTCGTTGAATACTTCTCACTAACGTTTGCTTAATTGAATTTGTTGTCTAACCACAATTTGAGACGATCATGGTAGTGTATACAGCTGTATATTCAAATACACAACCAAAGTAGAATATCTGGAGTTAATCCGCCATTAGTGTGGCTTCTTCCAAATAGCAGACGCTGATCTGAATATGCAACTATGTAAAGCTATGTTATTAAAGCTGTTTATGTAAAAATAAAGCACTTGTTAACACTTGTTTTGTGTCATCTATTTTGTTTGATTTTCAAACCTTATATCGGTGACATGTTATGTTCTTTTGCCATAGCGACTGTATTAGTCCTTTATATATGTACACATAATCGGAAATACAAATAGTTTAAGGCAATTAATGACAATATTGCGATAATCGTTTTGATTCTTACATGATTTACCCAATTCATATTCATGCCAGACGGACGAATAGTATTCGCGGAGTTATCGCGTGCGTGCGTGCGCGCGTGTGTGCGTGTGTGTTTACACTACTGACCAATATACACTATTTGATGTATTAAGTCATTTAACGCATTTTACAAAATATCTAATGAATACATGTTTATATTTTAGTATAAATTAGTATGAATACAATGTGAAAGAATGAGCGGGATTCAGTAATGGGTAACTTAAAGCGATTCTCTCAAATATCCAATTAAAAAAATGATGTATATTTCTACGGAACAAAAGCGTTTTCAGAAACGACTCATTTGATTTCTCGTGATCATTCTTAAGTGATCATTTAGCGTACTGATTGCATTATCGATTGAAGAAATTGCTCAAAATCTATAAATTGGGTTTGTTTTGTATTGAAACAGAACTGTATTTAGGTCGTTGACATTGAACGTCATTTTTAGTTGTTCGCTTGCGAACGACTAAGGTTACTAGACCACGAATTCCGATTCGAAGTGTCTTAACTAGCATTCACCAACGAACGAACCTGTAAGCATACGCGCAAAAAGGAGTTTCAAATCAAATCAAATAAATTTTATTTTGAGTCGGCAAGACAATAACAAATAACATAAGCTGTGAAGCTTTTGAACCGACTATACAACAAATGTAAACAGTAAAACAAGAGTAGAGAAGCTAGTTAAAAGAAAGACAATTACTTGGGTATTAAAATACAAATACATAATCAGAAGAAATACAAATACACAAATCTAGTTAAAAGAAAGACAATTACTTGGGTATTAAAATACAAATACATAATTAGAAGAAATACAAATACACAAACGGTCAATAAAATTTAAGCATACAACACAAATTTGACTACGGTAGACATATTCCTTACTTTCCTGCTGGTATTGCAATAGGAGGGGCAATTTAAGGCATGATATTATTATCATCATGGCACGCATGGGTTTGAATATATTTAAAACAAACAAATCAATATAAGGATGTAGATTAGCTGTACCAGCAGCAGAGTCAGTGCAAGAAGTTATTTATAATGAACAGGGAGTAATAAAGCATGAATGGAAACCAAAAGCAATATAAAGCAAAAATAAGCGTACATTTGCAACCACAAATAAAACAATATGAGAGTTTAAAAGCTGTGTAGGAAGCTGCTGATCTATTCCTGTGGATAGGACTAAAAACTGCAATAAGAGAAAAAGGAAATAAAAAACTGAACACAAAAAGAAACACAAAAGTGCGACCAGATAAAACTTATCTAAGAACGAATATCATCTCAAATCAGATTTGGGGTGAACTGATCAGCAGCTTTCTCACAATAAAACAAGTAACATAGCGAAAAGCAACACAACTATGAGCAAAGCAACACAACTATGAGCAGGCACAGGTAAGCTAATAAATTAAAGCAAAATAAAAGACAAAAGCAAAAAATAAAATACAAAAGCAGAAATAAGGACAGCACAAGCAGCTGAAGAACAAAACAAAGGAAGCAGTGTGGCATGCCGCTCCAGATCTGTGTGCCAGCTATGCGAGCCTATGTGACATTGCATGCTGAGCATTTACATTCTTTACCATTCCAGTGCACAATAAAGCTCTTAAATTGATTAAAATTGCTCGCTTTCCTGAAGCTTTCTGGAAAGGAATTCCACAGAACTGGAGCCGCATGCCGGAAACTGCTACTACCGTACTTTGATGACTTAACCTGGGGGATCTCTAATAAGTTGGTGTACCTGAAATGGTAACAAGAGTCACGTTTAAAAACTAGGTCATTTAAAACAGGTGGTGCCATGTTATTTATAATTTTGAAAGTTTCAAGTGCCATTAATCTGATTCTTCTGATATACAGGCTAGGTAGATTTGCTTTACTAAGTAATTGATCATAGGAACTACAATAATCATCATATACAAAACGGAGCGCTCTTTCCTGTATTTTTTCAATTTTATCTGTATTACTTTTACCGCAGAAATGCCAAGTTAAAGGGCAAAAACTGAAATTTGATAAAATAAATGAATGAAAAATGGTTAGTCTACTTAAGCGACAGAGGTTTTTCCCTATTCTCTTCAAGATATTAAGTTGCTGAGCTGCCTTACTGCATATACTACTAATATGACTATTAAAATTTAAGTTGGAGTCCAAGTTTACACCAAGGAGTTTGACTACATCATCACATTTTATGTTAGCATTTCTTATATTAAAAGAGGGATTTCTTGAAGAAGTTCTTTTTCCTACAGCGATTGCTTGAAACTTGTCGGGATTGGCTTGCATGCAATTAAATGTAAACCAGTCTATTAGAATATTGCTCTCTTCTTGTAAAATATTTACTAAATCATCAAAATTTGAGGTACAGTACGATAATGTGTTGTCGTCAGCATAGTTATAGAGTGTACCCTTATGAATGAAGTAAAATATATCATTTATAAATACATTAAATAGGAGAGGACCGAGTATAGAGCCCTGTGGCACGCCCTTGATAATGTGAGCCCATGAACTTACTGAGCTGCCTACTTTAATTTGTTGTTTCCTATGGGAAAGGTAAGATGTTAAGAGGTCGATTGAGGTTTTAGAAAGGCCGTAACATTTTAATTTACATAAAAGAATATCATGAGGTAGGCAATCGAAGGCCTTAGATAGGTCCATGAGAACAGCAGCGACATATTGGTTAGAGTCTAATGCAGTTTTCCAATCCTCGACAAGTTTCAATAGAGTTGTTTGGCATCCATGTCCTTTTCTGAAGGCACATAAGAAATTATTGAAAATTTTATCAAAATGTAATGTAAGTTGATTTGCAAGTACTTTTTCAAAGATTTTTGAAGGAGCTGGTAGAATGCTAACAGGTCTGTAGTTTGATTTTTCTAGGGGGTCGTTTTTCTTGTATACTGGGGTTACCTGTGCCTGCTTTAGTCTATCCGGAAAAATTCCAGTATCAATAGATTTATTTATAAAATGTGTATAGAAAGGGACCAGTGACTGCGAACCTAATTTGAGTAGTTTGACAGATATTTTATCAATGCCTGTAGCTTTTTTAGCATTAAATTTATTTAAAATATTTGAAACTGTGGATTGTTCAACATGTGAAAAGTTAAAACAATCTTGAGAGATATTCTGCCCTAGAATTTTTTCTATACTAGGATGGTTTTTTTCATCAAAAGTAAAATCTTTTCCGATATCTTTAGCAACATTTACGTAAAAATCGTTGAAAATATCAGCTACTACATTATTATCTGACAAAGTTATTTGGTTTTCATTTAATATTATTTTACTCTGGTTATTCTTTGACTTATTAGACATATAAGGCTTGATTGTATCCCAAAAATCCTTAGATTTGCAGCCACCAGTACACCTTTCTTGAAAATAGTTATTTATAGATTTACGTTTCAATTTGTTTACAAGATTTCTGTTTTTACGATACTGTTCCCAAGATTTTGAACTTTTATCTTTAGTATATTTATTAAAAGACATCTTTTTATTGAAGATAGATTTCTTTAATTCTTTATTCATGTAAGGTAGCTGAACAGGTTTTCTGTATGCTTGTTTGAAAGGAGCATGTTTATTCATAACTTCAACAACATCATTTTCAAATTTGTTGTANCGCGCGCAGCACAGCAGCTGATGCGGTGAATATGCGACTCGTGACGATTTCTCCTGTCTTCTAAATTGCACGGGTGATAACAATATTCGGCGTAAATGCTAACTTTGAAATAAAGTTAGAAAATTTACGTTTCTGAATAATTAAATTGAAAATTATTGTGTATTTTCCCACTTGTTAGTCACATATCCACCGCATGAACTATGTGTTATTATAGTCAAACCACACAATAGTGTTCGTTGAAAAAAATACAACGGTAGATTATGTGTGTCTTCACGCGGCTTTTTATGAGTTTATTTCTTCTCCATCGGAATATATAGTATGTCTTTATTTGATTAACATGCAGTTTTCTTTCGACACATTCAAATCAAACATGCATAGTCTTGTCATGCGAAAATAGGTCTTATGGCGTTTCGGCCAGCGTAGCTCAAGACCACTTGCGCAATTGGGAAATCTGGTCAGAGGCGACGCTGTCCGCTATAAAATCACGCAAGGTGTAATGGTCTCATTATGTATCTCCGGGCCAGACTGCGAGATGCGCATGCTGGGCTATAGCTATGAGGGCCGCATATGGCATAGAACCCATTTTCGCATGACGCGGGACTTTAAAAATATCATTGCGTAGTGTAAATGGCACATTTAAGCACAATGCTTTTCAATATAAAATTGAATTTAAACTGTGTTATTAATAGCAATCTGACAAATAAGGGTAGCCTATTCGGGCGTTCAGGAACAATTTCCAGACGGGCTGACCGAGTACGGCAAACATGTGTGGTAAGCTTATTAAACGATTTCCCCCTTATCGTGACACTATACACTTTCGGAAGTTTTTTGTTCCCTCTTCTTGAAAGCAAAACTATGTAATCAACGTTTATCGATAGACCATTTTTTCTTCCCCTAATAATTACAGACCATGAAATTCAGCTAGATGGATGTTTACGCGTAATTGTAACTTGGCACAATTTGTGTTTCATCCTTTACGCTGTGCACAGACGAAGTGATCTAGCCAAAGTTTTCTCGAATCAACCATTGAAATATTCGAATGTATTCATTCGGATCTGCTCGCGTTACGGAGATCTCATATAAGGTGAAAAGCTGGGTAAACAGCTACCCCGAAAAAGCGCATTAGTGTTCTATACCGATCTTTATGACTACCTTATTCGTGAGTTAAAAAAATGCTCGCGATTTATTTTGTATTTATTTTCATCAATTATCTTCTTTTATAGTTTGAATTGTTATATGGTATCAAAAACGTTTTGTAAAGGGAAACCCATCATGAAATTATATTCTTAATGAGATAGGTATCGATATTCCAACAATGTTCATTTAATATGAAGGTGATTGCAGATTTTATTTTATATTAACTTGTTCTCGTTATACGATTTTCATAATATTGTCCATGCCTTTACAACGTCTAAAAAGGGACATGTTGTTAAGTTGTCTAAGTTATCTCTATAATATCAATAGGATGATATACAGTGCACACACATCTAGATCTGTGCGTTCAGACACACTCTTTATAAATTTGAACGGGTTGTGTATATTTCAAACTTGCGATTTAAAAAGCGATACCTTAATTTTGAAGAATGAGTTGCGTCAAAGGTTATGCAATAGCGAACAACTGCAGTGCCTTCAGCGCTTTGATTTTACAACCCTTTCAATGTGATATATATTCGTTCGCATTCAACTACCGAATATTTCAATACAAATCTTCATGCTATTAGGCTATTAAGTTTCAGTTCATGTCGTGCTGTATTACCGGTACCGGTAGTTTACTTTGGATTGAATAAAGCGAGTAAAATAGGGCTTATTATACTTGACATATTCATTAAAATAGTTGGTTAATATTGTAAAAATCGCTTTAATCGTTGCGTTACATTTGGGCATTTCTTTGTTCGTGTTATTATTGAGTGAATGCTCACGTTTGGATAGCTATTATAAAAAGTTTTGAAAATTTGTTCCAGCATTGAAACAAGAGGTAATCTTTACACAGTTATATTAATGTTAGTCTTTAGAAAGATATTACATGTATATTAATCTTACTTTCATTCGTTAAATACAATAAAACGTACATTTTTTAAAATATCTTAAATTTTTATCGAAACTATGTGGGCAATGTAACATAACGCGGCTTTCTTAGCTATTGTTTTACTGATATTGCATATTATTTTAAATTTAACAATAGATCATACAAATCAAGATTTTCAGCGATAGAACATAGATTCAGATCACGCTCAAATCCTGCACAGTTAACATGTTTCTAAGACTGCAGTAGTATCTTTTAAATAAAACATATTTCTTCACACATTTCGCAACTATTCATTTATCAATGTAACATACTATTTATTGTAATATACAACTTTCTCATAGCATTGACGTTGAAATGAGGTAATACAGGTTGCGGCTCATTTATGACCATCATTAACGCGCTTTATATACAAGTATTTGTTATAATATAATTATTTACTACTAAGAAAACTATAATACATGCGATGTATAAATATGCAAAGTAAATATTTGCATTCACGTTTGCGTGACATTTATTTTAATACCAGTATCATTGCGTTGTACATTACGCTCCATCCAACACAATACATAACGAAATTCCTGTAAGCGACATGTAAGGCTTTTAGTCAAGAATGCTTGTTATTTATATTCATTTAATAAGTTAAACAGTTCCCATGTGTTTGATACTCGTCATGTAAGTGTGACACTGACCACTTCGCATCGCATGTTGAACTTACTTGCGCATCACATGCCTTTTCCTATATATATTTTTGGCAAGTTATTTACATGATACATTATGAAACTACAGAACGGACTAATTCTTCATTGGCCTTTCTAATATGGACATGGTTCTTACACGTGACCACACGATCCCCATATTATTAATATTTTTTGCACAGTTGAATGTAAAGAACTATACAATTTTTAAGTGAGGTGTTAACGTATGTTTTTTTCCTGGTTATTTGCGTTAATTACCAGACATGTATTGATAGTATTGGATAGTTCTCTTATCGATGGCAGTCCAGTATTAATGCACAAAAAGGTAACTGCCGATATGTCTATCGTATTGATTCAACATAATTACAAGTATATGGTACGATGACCTATACAAACTTTTATCTTAAGTTAAGATAACGACGAATAATGAAAAGGATTGTCGTGCTTTTCTTACTAGATGAACAAACATCAGGCACGTTAAACGTAACAATATCATGTTTATCCCAATTCCCCAAACTACAAAACCAACAGAGGTAAGCACGTCAGATTGTCGCAAGTATTTGAAAGTAGTTAGACATTTATGCATGTGGTAATCGTAAGCATACATGTGTAATTACTCGGTCGTTATGCGTTTAACATTCGACCATTCAATTCTCATTAATTCATATGACACACTCTTACTGCAAACTGAACAAAATAACAAACAAGAACCATCTTCAAACAAATATTCGGCGTATATTCGAACTTTGAAAAACATACTTTTTTAAATAATTAAATTGAAAGCAAATGTTTAATTGTTGTTGTTGTTTTTATTTGTGAGCGAAATCACTATGCCTTAGCTACGGTAGGGCCCTTAACCCATGACTGCCTGTGTGGATAACTCCAGTCAAATTTAGCAGACGACAAATGCTTAAAGCGTTTCTGTTTATACTTAACTGGTACATTGCAGCAGACGACAGCCTGTAATTATGTAACCAATAGGTTTAAGAGCTTGTGGGACATATTGGCCAGTCTAGTGTTAAATCAGTTAGTGCAATGACACTGGTAAGTTTATCATTGAAATCTGTACATTTTGGCTGCTTTCAGGGAAAACGGGGCTTAATGCTGCATTAAAAGTCTGTCATGTGGGCAAATATGTTTCTCAATAATTTAAAGAAAATAGATAAAGTATTAGATACACATATCACAACATGTATATGATTATAGGCTTGTTATTTTTTAGCAAGGCAACCACAATTCTGAAGATGGTTGCCAGTGCAGCGATCAATTGTGAAAATAAAGACATATTGTTGTTATTTTGTCTAAGTTATCTCTATAACATAAATATGAGGATAAACACATCTCAGCCTGTGCTTTAAAACACACTCTTTAAAACTTGAATGGGTTGTGTTCATTTCAAACTTGCGATGTAAAAAGCTATAACATAAGTTTGAAAACTGAGTTCCTTCTAAGATTACGGAATAGCGAACAAATTCAGTGCCTTCAGCGCTTTGATTTCCCTTGTTATTCGCATATCCACCGCAAATGTGTGTTATTAAGTGCATGCATATTCAAACCACACAATAGTGTTCGTAGATAAAAAATATACTACGGAAGATCACATTATATGTGTCCTTACATGGCTAATTATGAATTTATCTCTTCACCATCGAAATATATGGTATGTTAACATTTAATTCACACACAGTGTTTTCTTTCGACACATTAAAAACACACTAACAGAGCTGTGCATGCGAAAATGGGGTTTATGGCGTTTCGGCCAGCGTAGCTCAAGCCCAGCCTGGGCATTTGTTATACTTGCTGTCCGCGTTAAAATCACGCAAGGTTTCGTGGTCTCATTAGGTATCTCCTGATCCGAGATGCGTAGGCTGTTCTATAGCTACGCAGGCCGCATATGGCATACGACCCATTTTCGTATGGCACAACTCGTTAAAAATCCCATTGCGTCTTGTAAATGGAACAAAGAAGCAAAATACTTTTCGATAGAACATTGAAGTCAAACTGTTAAATTTATAGAAAATTGTCAAACACTGGTAGCCTATTCAGGCTTTCAGGAACGATTTCAGACTACGGCACACATTTGTAGATAAATAATTAAACGATTTTCCTCTTATCATTACACTTTACTATTTCAGTAGTGTTTGTTTTCTCAACTTGAAAGCAATACTGTGTGATCAACGTTTATCGATAGTCCATTATGTCTTCCCATGACGATTAAGTGACAGAGTACTGACCCTGACATTCTGCGAGATGGATTTTAACGCGTAATTGTAACTGGTCCTAAATTTGTGTGTATGTGTCGTATGAATATGCAGATAGTAGTCCGAAATTCCTCACGCTGAACAGTATTACATTCTTTACGCTGTACACAGACGCAGTGATGTGGTCAAAGTTCTGGGGGATTTCTCTCGAATCAGCCAATGAATTATTCGAATGTATTGATTCGGGTCTGCTGCCGTTATGTAAAGGTCATTTAAGGTGAAAAGCTGGATTAAACAGCTACACCAAAAAACTTATCAATCGGCGAATATCCATCTTCATTCAAACATGTTCATAAAATTTCATTTAAATACAGATGGCACAAGGCGCTGAGCAGCCGCATGTGCCAGGGACGTACAGGACGCCAGCTTACAACAGCTCAAGCACCAGTCGGGTAAGAATTGCGTTATACAATGGAAAGTGCCGTAAAACCATTTCAATCGGTTTTGTAAACACACGTTACTATGAAACATTAATACAAACAATTCTATCATGACAACCTACAGCGTTGTTCTATATCTTTCAATACATGCGGTTTGTAAAACAAATACTAAAATGACACAAACAATGAAATCCTTTTCTATTTTCGTGTTGCAAGATTATATAAAAACAATATTTATCGCAAAAAAATGAAATGACAACATTTTCAATTATGCATATGTATTATTACCGAGTACCAGACATTTTCAGTGCTACTGACAATGAGCTTATTTTAACAAATCATCTTTTAGTTTCATGTGTATAAGAATAAACTTTTCATACATAGTTTACGGGTAATGCTCTTCTTTCCAGATAAGCAATGAAGATGCATCTGTGGAACTAAGCAATTGTTTAAACATCCTGGGGTATGGACAGGAGCTTAGACAGACACGCCGGAAAGGCTTTAGGCAGATCGGCATAAATTATACTGCAATGTTTGGTTTTGATAGCGATTTCGAATTAATCATAGTCGGAAGTAAGGCAGAGGGGCTTTCACGATTGTTTGAAAATGATTTAGACGTCTTAGTTGTGTTCAAACTTTTCGAATGCGTAGAAGCCGGTTGCGACGTAAACTTGATTCCAGGGAACAGATATGTGTTAAGAATGGATACGCAGACATGTTACCCGGGTCACTGCATACTGCGGCCTGATTTAATGTGGTTCCCTTCCGTCTTACAGTATGCTCTGTGCATAAATGGACATGGGGACGTACTTTTAAGCAGTGACTCGTTTCTAAATTGGATGAATACAATATGGTCACTCGTGTTTGCAGAACCATTTTTCCATCAACGCGCGGGGCCGTCAATGCCATACACTGTTGGATGTCAAGACATTGACACAGTATGTGCACTAAGCTGTCATTGTCCAACCATACTTCAGAGTTGGGCTACAAGATCTCGACATTGGCCGCCACCGGATATTTTGGCAAAGGTCGTATCGATGGGGGCATTTCTTACTCCTGTTGGATTTAAAGGAAGCGAAAATCGGCATATTGAATGGAGGATTTGCTTCAACACAGGTGAGACAGAATTGATGATAAACCTTAATGACACGCAAATTAAATTATACATTGTGTTAAAAATGATTGCAAAAGATGTACTCAAACCACAACATAAAGAAATAACATCGTACATGTTGTAAATATAGTATTATGGCTAGCGGAGAACAACCCACAGTCGATGTTTCATGAGAGGAGTTTGTTTTTCTGGCTGCGCCAATCACTTCTGGAGCTCAGAACTGCACTGTCCACAAAAACTCTGCCTTACTATATGATCCCAGACAGGAACCTTATGGCGGCAAGTGGATTAACGGATGCGCAGGGAAGAACATGGATAGCAACCCTCACTGACATGATCGATGATAGTCAGAAGATAATTCAGAGGCTGCCAAATTTACGACAAGCTATTATCGCCCACCCGGAGCCACTACTCTGGTACAACACGAGGAGAATTGAACTGGAGATTGTAATACTAGAATTTAATAGACGTGCCACAGGTGATGTGTTAGATCATATTGTTCAACATGAATTACCTATGCGAATTTGGGAGATAGTGGATGAGGTCTTTGTGAAAATGTGTTCGGACCCAAATGGTCCATTTGAGGATGACTTTCTCTATATATTTTACAGATTATTGATGTAAGATATTTGAAAATATGCATAGTCCGTTATATGTTCATACATATAACATTATATGATCTATATTCAAACTTTGATCAAGCATTGTTTTGTACGTTGCATCATTGTTGTTACATTAGCGTTAAAACGAGTGTGATATGGTATACTATTTATACGGTGACTGCAAAGTATTTATAAGCAAGAGTGGTCAATTTTTATATGCCGAGATAATAACATTAATGAGCTACCTTCACGTTTATTGTAACGTACATATCAGTTAGTCATTTCTCATTTGAGATATAATGTACACGCGCATTCAATAACGTTTATATTTAAAACATAGTTTTGGTAAGTATGATGTAAACATGCGCTTGCATTAATTTACAATACACTTCTAAGACCGCGGCGATAGCAGGAGTACGAACCGCAAAATGAATTGTGGTTGAGATGACACTTGCACAGAAACCTCCACTGTTTCACTCTCTTCAATATTATTTAGATGGGGAGAGAATTGCGGTTGAGATGACACTTGCACAGAAACCTCCACTGTTTCACTCTCTTCAATATTATTTAGATGGGGAGAGAATTCAACACAATCATATCTGTATCATTGGACTGTATGTACTCATTACAATACTTCATAGAATGTTGTTTAATGTATGTTTTGTCAAACTATATACTTATATTGTTAAACTGTTATCACCATCCTTGTTTAATTCGTACGTATCGGAACCCTAAGTCATTGGTTATTACCGGAGTATCCAACACTTGGCCGTATACTTTTTCTTTAACAAAAGTTCTTATTTTCCAGCTATCTGTTCCCAAAATTATAAACATTGTTTAGAACCATTATTTTCTGGAAAGATGAACTTCTTCAGCGTTCAACTTTCACCGCTTTGGTTATTTAAGTGCACCTACATCTTATTTAAATTATGAGACCACGCAAATTATAGCTTTGATATCAATCCTTTTATAAATAATTATCTTAAATATTATCCACACATTCACTTCTAAGCTACTATACTATGATTTGTATAGTACATTCACGGTTCACATGCTCGCAAAATGTGTAAGTCGCCGACGACTATCAAAGGATGTATAATTTCACGGTGGTTGAATGAGTCATTTATTTGACTACCTGCATCGGGAAAAAATACATCATTCAATTTGGATATGTAGTTTTATATATCTCAGTATTGACTACCTATATAAATTTGAAGGCGATGAGTCGGATGGTATAATGCGCGTCATACTAGTCTTAACTTGTTTCAATAGACGATCTGTATTATTGTGTTTTATTTTACGTGAACATGTTTTTATTTATCTGCTGATGTGTTTAAATATTTATTAATTCTTCTACCTGACAATGCTTTAAACTTATTAACTAACAAAAGATTATCACTCTCTAAATACAAAATGCAAACATCCAGAACATGTTTATAATATAAGGCATTACCGAACGAATTCAGTGAATTATTTTAGCTTATAAAAACGATGATAGATTACCCATAGTCATAGGAGGATATGACATTTATTCATGTTGAATATACTAAAGATAAGATAATCTTACACAAATTATGTATTAAGTGTCCGATATGTATGTCTTGCTTTTGCAAAAGTTCTATAATATAAAATAAAATCAAAAAGTTGTCCCCATGCGTTGTGGTTGACCAGTTGCAGTGGTAAACTCGTAATTAATTAAATGTATATTAAATGTTTACATGAAAAGTATATACATTTTATGCGCATTCGCACTATCAATAACGGGGCTATTTTAATACAATCCTTATTGAATTCATTTACTTTTGTTGGCGTAAACAAGACCTTTAATAATTAATGCGTTTTATCTAAAAACATTACGTAGCAAAGTCGAAATATAGTGAACCTCACATGTATGGCATGGTGAGGAAGATTACAGTCCGTTTGCTTAACACTTAACCCAAAGGAGCTTCGGTTCATATAGTTATCAGATTGCCCGCTTGTCCGCCCCTCCCCCACCGCTTCTCAGTGATCCTATACGACATTATGATGACGAAAACTATAATTGTTGTGATGGTTATCATGATGATAATGAGCATTCTTATTATCATAATGGTGATAATGATGTTGTTGATGACGGTGTTATAATACTGAGTATGGGTAGAAATGCATTTTATGATGATTCTCATACAAGTTGTGACACTCATATCACAAATGAGATCCATTCATTTAAATCTGAGTGACAATTTTTGTGTGTGAAAATTTGACACTTATAAATGTGCAACGATCAGCATATTTATAACCGAACAGACCTTTTCTCTTCGGTTTTGTAATACACACGGCCATTTATCTATGGTGTACGAACCGGTCCAAAAGTCTAAACCGTATGATACGATCGTATCAGACGGTTTTGACTTTTGGACCGAAGGTACGCTTAACTGTTCGGTGCGAAACAGTATGATACGATTCGTATCATACGGTTAACGATTCGTATCATACGGTTTAACGTATCATTGGTAGAGTTTGTAAAAGCAAATCGACGTTTTTTTGCATGTGTGACGAACAATTCCATCCAATTAGATCGCCAAGGACATCCAACGATTGCTTTCAACATATGCGCATACTGCATTCACAAAAACATCGCTTTCTTGCTTGGGTTATAGACAATTTAGCATCTTTCCAAAAGAGATGACTCGTTGATTAATGCATCTCAAAAAAATTTACCCCAAAGACTGACAATGCGAAAAATATGCAGACAGTGCATGACCACCACTCACATAATCATATGATTTATACGCTTGAGGAGGTTACAACTTAGCCATACATTTTATATCAGTAGCTCAGATTCATTATGATTCTGTTATCACGACCATTTATGTGTTTCTACACACCATACATCTAAGGGAGAGCACCGCGCATTAACTTCTACCAACCACATCGAGGAGGTTACGGCAAACGCTACCGCTACTTGTGCGCTACCAACCACATCGATGCGGATACGGCAACCGCTACCGCTACTTGTGCGCTACCAACCACATCGAGTCGGTAACGGCAACCGCTACCGCTACTTGTGCGCTATGAGTAAATTTTTTTCGTGATATGTAATAGTTTTTAGTTCTTAACTTATTCTGCGTAGCTGCCTCAGATCACTTTCGACATGAATTTCTGGTGATAATTATTTAGACAAATATCATTTTAATTATTTATTACCACGCTTATGAGTTTATATTATTCATGTACATAATTCATGTACATAATTTCAAGCTTAATATACAAATACACTTGTATGAAGTTCACACAATCCGCAAAATCACTCCATTTTGTAGATGTAACTAAAATATTAACATAAAATGAGAAAACGGTGCTTAATGTTTAGCGTAAAGTGTTGACCCAGATTAGCCTGTGCATTTCGCACAGGCTCATCAGGGACTACACTTTTCCGCTTTTATGGTATGTTTAGTAAATGAAATCTCTTCTTAGCAAAAAATTAGTTTAGGCGGAAAGTGTCGTCTATGATTAGCCTGTGCGGACTGCACAGGCTTATCTGAGACGACACTTTGCGAAAATGAATTAGACCCCGTTTTCACAGAGCGAGGCCGCCGAGGTTCGTTAATTATTTCGAAGACAAGCATGCATTGACAGCCTTATCGCATTTGATCATCGTGATTTCGGTAATTCATTGCTATTTTGTTCGTGTTTTAAATAATTCAAATTTAAAATGAAAATCAAGTTGCTTTTACCACTGGGGGCTGACGACGTCAAAGCGTAGTCCGTTTCTCTAAGACGTCGGGTATATGTTTTACTACGAAACATTGTGTCAATACACTACTTAATCAGGCGAGTTTCATCTTTTCTGGTATTTATGGATTAGAGAAAGGAAAGTAATGGTAGGTACTTATTTTCAATAGCAAACTAATAACAAATGCGCGTAATTACAAAAGTTACATTGATTTTGAGCTAAAATCGAAATATATTGATTTGAAGTAATGCATAAGGTGGTTATTCTGTTAAAATAGCCAATTACAGTAACTTAACTTAAATGAAACCACATGTTATTTTGATACACTGTACATTTTACATTTTAAAGTACATAACAGGTTACGAACATGTATTTTAATCATTCAAATGCTTTGTTTGGAGGGAAATTACAAGTCGCTTTATGTATAGGTTTTGCACAGAGTATGTATTGGTTGTAAAACATACTACAAATATAATGAATAGGTCACTCAACGAAGTTTTGATAAATCAACGGTATATTTCATGTTTAACCGCATAAATTCGTAGTGAAACATATACCCGACGTCGTAGAGAAACGGACTACGCTTTGACGTCGTCAGCCCCCAGTGTTTACTATAGGAAAAAATGAAACTCCAGAAACATTCTGTGTTACAAATTTGTGTTAGCCACCTGACGCTTGCACCGATGAAAAAAAGAAAAGTTATTGTTTTATAGCTTTAACAAGTGGGTGGGTTGTGGACAAGTTAGTTAAAAACACACACTCACATGTTTTCGCGGGTGTCTCCTAAGCCCGAAAGTTTATACCGTGCATGTATTAGTGGTGCCCATCTTACTTATAAGTTATATTTTATGATGCACAATGCCAAACCAACTCGCTTTTGTCGACATTTTCTCAAACAAGGACACCAAGTGTTTAAGACTTGACCTGGTTATCTAGTCTTGAACCTACTTTACCCAGATTCAAATGACCTTCATATTTTCAAGATAATTATTCTGATAAAGTTTCCTCTAGACTAAGTCATACATGTGTCATCTATAGTGTCAACACGTTTGTGTTAAAAAAAATGAACTAGTAACTTAGTTTTTACACAAACCTGACCCAGATTCAAACTTGTCCAAGTTATTGCCAAGATGATTTGTAAGATTGTTTTGTATTTGACCTAGTTTTCAAACACGCATGACGCAGATTTGAATGTGGTCTAAATATTTTCAAGGTAAATATTCTGACCGAGTGTCTTCACATTTAGTAATACAAGTGGCCTTCTGAGTGGTATCAAGGTTTTTCTTCGTCTTGATCTGCTGACCTAGTATTTTGATAAACAGGACCCAAATTTGAACTCGACTGAGATATTGTAAAGATATACATATTTTTTTTACGTTTCATCAAGATTGAGTCATAAATGTTGCCTCTAGATTGGTAACCAGGTTTGTTTTTACGATTTGGCCTTGTGACCTAGTTTTTTGTCGCACCTGACCCAGATTTAGATAAGCTCTAGACATTGTCTAGATAAACATTCTGAAAAAAGTTCATCAAGATTGCGTAACAAATGTGGGATCTAAAATGTTAACTAGTTTGTTTGTGTAAGATGTGACATAGTGACCTATTCTTTTGACGCATGTGACCCAGATTCAAATGCGACGTAATATTTCCAATATAAAAATTCTGATCATGAAGTTTCATGAAGATTAAGTAATGTGGCTCCTAGAGTGTTTCTACAATTTTACATGAAGTTATAGGACCAGAATCTAGATTCGAACCCAAACTTAACAAACTCAAGAAACATAAAATACAGTCATAAATCTGGCCACTGCGTCGAATTGAGCTAATGTTGGCACCAACACTCGACGCCAGACACAGACTGACAAAAATACCCCACCATGGACACGCTGTTATCAAATAAAATAAAACAAGTTGGACAACAAAGAAAAAAAACAGGGAACCTCCATTTGCAATTACATTTTTATGTCTTTGACTGTATACACTGGTATTTTTTATTTTTAAAATCACCTCCATGTGAACATTCTTCTCAAATAATTTATTTAAGTACACACACTCTTAACAGAGACCGCTTCAATTGTCAATAGTTAGAAAATTCTTTGATATGACCTGTCCCATTTAACCAGGATTTACGTCAGGAGACCAAGTATATACACTAGAACCCGATTTGAACCAAGATTTACGCCAGGAGGCCAAGTACATACACTTGAGTCTTGTCATGAATACAAATCATATCAGGATATGAATCAGGATGTCAAAGTGGCAAATTATTACCATAGGCGCTCGATGACAATGACTCATTCATTCGACTATCCGATGTGACTTTTTTTTTTAAATTGCAGTTGCAGCCGTGATTTTTATAAACCTGTTGATTATAATGCATACACATACTAAATCAATAAAAGTCTTCCAACAAAACGTCTTCTTAAAAAAAAGATAGTTCGACTACGTTTATATATAATATATAAACGTAGTCGAACTATCTTTTTTTTTAAGAAGACGTTTAGTCGGAAGACTTTTATTGATTAAGTATGTGTATGCATGTGTGTGACTGATATGAGTTATTGCTATATTGATTACTATCAATTGATGTTGTGAATAATAACAAGAGGGCCATGATGGCTCGATAGAACTCACAAACACCAATTGCTGGACTTGACCTGATTGAAGGCACGAGCTTAATAATATAACAATAGATTAGACTGACATGAATAATACATATGTCCATAGGGCACCGATGCCCCCACATTTTAATTTTATCTCATAACTTTGCATATGTCAAACACATGCTGTTGTGGCCAAATTAGACTGTTGACCTCTAAGTTTGACGTTGACCTTTGGGGTTATCAGACGGATGATAAATGCGACACTTAATCTTCTCATTGTACTCATATAGGTTGTCTTAAAATTGAACGATGAATGAAAAAGTTACATCCTGATCAAGCTGTTTTATAGTCAATTGTGAATGTTAACCTCTAAGTGTGACACTGCCCTATGTAATATGTTGACCGGGTTTACACACGAAACGCCGTGTCCTCAAATAAGCCTAAAGTGGTAATTAATTAAAGTGACCAATAATTTACGGTTTGGAGACAGACTCGCGAAAGCATCAAAATCAGTCAAACATGCGGCTCCAAGGTTCGATAAAAACGATTGACTAATAGAAATGTGAGACTACCTGGCTAGTTGTCGATAGTTGATGGTGATAACAATAAGAATATTTAATGATGTTCTATGCAATGTGCAGCATTAGAGATTACATTGATCAGAAAAAAAGTTAGGAAAACACTAGGTTATACATTTTTGTTCGGTAGGATCTTCAAACAGAAAACATTTCTCTGCAGGGTAGTTGGGACTGTTGTGTTTTGATTAAAGAAAGAAATGTTTTTGTTATTCATGGTTTCTCCTTTTGCTTTAAAATCTAGTAGTACCTTTATATATTTCACACATTTTTATCTGGAGCTCTGTTAATAGAATCTGGGATGGTAATGGTACAATACCATACCTCATAGGCTTTTACTGGCTTATTTGCAATCCACCAGCTTCAACTAAATTTAATGATTAAAAATGAGGTAAAAATCGCAAAAAACAACAGGCAGACAAATTTTATTACTTTGTTTTCCAGAACCTAGTAGTATTTTACTACTTTTGAAATAAATTATCTGGAGCTCTGCATAGGGAAAATATTTTGTGAATGCAACTCCTCCTAGTTCTTCCATATGTCCATTGGAACACTGTAATTATGACTAGACTTCTATAGACTAAAACTGTATTATTTGCTTTCCTCTGTAGGATGTGGTGTATTTGCTAAAAAGAGCATACGTGTAGGAGACTTTATTGCTGAATACAGAGGGGAAGCAATATCATGTGAATGGGAAAACGATGTGGTAGGTTGATTCTTTATGACATCATTTCTGATATGAATGGAGAAATCTGTTTCAAAACAGGCCTTCTTCATGCTTTACCTAGAATTTGTTTAAATTGCTTTCATCAAATTTGGTCAAGACCAGGATTTGTATAAACTCTATGTTCATTAGTTTAAAAATTGTTCGTCTTAACAAACAAGATGCATTAACAATCAAGATAAGATAGCTACATGAAGATTGTGCTCAGTGTGCATTAATCTGTAATAATGTTTCATTTCGTCAATCGGTGAGCATTTTGTTAGCCAGGTTTTCATTAGCAGCACGATCAGTCATTGTGAAAGAAAGTTTCTTACATAACCAATTTCGATGGCTCGAAGTAATTTTCTCAGTCCCGTGGAAAGTATTTACGCTATAATTTGTTTGTTTGGCTCGAATTGTGAAAATGGTTTGAAACGATTAGCGTGCTTGATAGGAAAACAAATAGCACACCGCAAACAGTTTATGTATACATGTTAACACGTACTAGATCAGCAGGCCTGATTGATTGACCATTAGCACTATCAATAGACAACCACTTTCGGTTTGTAGATGCAACTTTTAGTCTTTAATTACATAATTGTTTTGAGAGTCAATTTTGTCAATTTGAGAATGGCTGCATAAAACGATGAATGATATTTTTGTTTTCAATTCCCTTTAATTTATTATTAATGATTATTAGTGATTAAAGGGCCGAAACACTTGTTGATAGGCGGTT
>VMBQ01011055.1:13940-24542 GCA_007657795.1 Dreissena rostriformis | reverse complement strand
CTTCAAAATCCGGTTCCAGCGCTCAAAGGGTTAAATTTGTGGATTTTTTTATTATAATGCCTGATATAAGACTTATGAAGTAAACATTTGTTATAATTGATTTCATGGTTGAGTAGGACCACACAAATCCATGAAATAGTATTGTTTTCACACTACTGTTTAAGATTAATATACAATTGGCATTTAAGGGGCCTTCGTTGAAGCTCTAAGGTTGTCAACTTTCAGTTACTACGGGAGCAGATAGCCCGACAGCGTGTTGGCACAATGGATGAGGGAATGACTATACGGCACTTCCCCGCCCATGAACGAGAACAGTTAGTGGAGAAACTGGAGGCCGCTAGTAAACAGGTAACGACAACTTTGAAATATGAACCTCGCTCTGGAAAAACAAGGTTTAATGCATGTGCAGTCTGAACAGGCTAATCAGGGATGACACTTTTCACCTTTAATGGATTTTTGCTTAGAAAAGACTTCCTTTAATCAAATAGACACAAAAGGCGGACTGCACATGCTTATCTGGGACACACTTTAGGCACATGCATTCAACCCTGTTTTTACAGAGAACGGCTCATATCTTTTCTTTTACAGGAATCTCTTTCCTACATTTTTTACCAAAACAATTAATCAACATTAATAATTTATTTGAAATTCCTAACATAATTTTTTTACAAAACAAATATAGGTTGTTGGTAAATTAGTACATTGTGACACTTTTTTTCCTTTTACCCATTTGGTGTGTTAGTTCTGGCACTGTTTATCATAATAAGGGCATGAAAAGTAATATTAATAATGAAATGAGCTGTGATCTGGGAAAACTGGGCTTAATGCATGTGCGTAAAGTGTTTTCCCATATGAGCCTGTGCACAGGTTGATCAGGGACAACACTTTCCGCCTAGACTGGATTTTTGTTTCAAAAAGACTTTCTTTAAACGANTGTCTGCTTCAACACTTATAACAACTATGACCAAATGTCTGCAGTATATACAACTGGAGCGAGACCTGCAGACCGTGTTGGATGAGAAGGAGGAGCTAGTGACAGAGAGGGACGCCTACAAGACCAAGTATGACCGCCTCAACAGCGAGCTCAACTATATACTCAAGGGAGACGAGCACCGTGTTGTGGATATTGACGCTCTTGTCATGGAGAATAAGTATGTAGTTGTGGTGCTTTGTAATGGAGTTTTGGTTCTTGATTATTTTGTAATTAATATCGTCATACTTGTCACGGAAAAAAGAACAGAGTTGTGGTTCTTTGTAACGGATTTGTGGTTCCTCATTACTTTGTCATTAAGATTTGTATTGCATACCAAAGGGAGACAAGCATGGAGTCATGGATATTGATGCGCTTGTCATGGAGAATAAGTACAGAGTTGTGTGTCTTGATTTCCTTATTATTAGGAATTTTACTATAATCTCAAGGGAGACTAGGAACCCCTGATAGTAAAATACATTTATGTTAAGATGCAATTTTGGTGAATATTTATTGTTTATGCTTATTTGTTTATAACTTAAATTTGTTAAAACTTTTAACTTAAATTTGTTTATTAAGATCTTTTGTACCAAGATCTTTAATAAAACAAGGCAAACTAAGGAGAATAAGAAAATACCAGGGTCTATTAGTTGTAATGCATACAAATATTGTCATATAGATGCTAATAGATCAAAACACTTTTGTACCACATGTTAAGCACTTAAACCTTATTCAAACATAAAAGCTTTTAGACTCAGGAGTTTCATTTAGACCAGGTATTGGGGTAAATCATCCTGCTATTTTGAAGGTAAAATTTATCCTTGAGTGCCCAATTTCGACTCCTCTAAGCAGTCTGCTAAAGTTTTGTTGCTCTAAATAGGGATTTATGTAATTAATTCTATTATTTTATTACACATTTACCCTTTATTTACACATTTTAATTTCAATTGTTGATATACGAAATGATCCAAGTCTATGTAATGGCGGCCATATTTGTTGAGTGTGCCCTAAAACGATGCCTCTGATTGGTTACCTGATTTCAATTTAAATATCACTCCTGTGGAGACTGAATGCATGAAATATTAACTCATGATTGTTGTTATGAAATTTGTATCACTCTAAAAGCAATCTAGATCTGAAATTAATTAAATCAATTAAGGTTTTAAATTTTGGGATGCCATACTCTCTGGCAGTGGTTTTAATAGGGGCCTCTGTCAGCAACACCTTGTCATAAGCTGTGTTTATGGAAGTAGGTGAATAGAACCTGTACTTCTTTTGTGGAAACTACAAATATCAATAAGTTAATGAAAATAAGAAATAAACATCACATGCAATTACCAACATAAACATTTGCTTCATGTAGTTAAAATTGTATTACAGCATAACCAAAAACATATCCAGACTTCAAATAAAAGTTAACGCGTACACCTTTTGCATAGTGAAAATTAATCTATTTATACAATGTTTTGTCACATGACTTATGAATGAAAAAAGTGAGCTTTCGCAGACGATGCATTTTCCCTCTGTCTTATTTACAAAGAAAATTGGGTGTAAAGTGTTCAAAAGTTTTGCCTTAAGTAAAATACATACAAATCCATCAATTGCAAACCAATTAACCATATCTTACATTTAAACCTGCTATTTTCCACATAACGAACACAAACTATAGTAAATTTTGCATAGTGTACCATGTGCTATTGTATGACGTCAACGGTTGTTGCTTATGTATCAAACAGAGGCAAAACAAAAATGTCCTCAAATTAGGGCAGCGTTGATTCAGGTCACTCGACGATACCAATACCTGGGTAAGATATAAACTCCCCTTTTATTCTCACAATATTAACCCTTTGAGCGCTGGAACCGGATTTTGATGGCCTTTGCAAACAGTTTGGATCCAGATGAGACGCCACAGAACGTGGCGTCTCATCAGGATCCAAACTGTTTGCTATTCTGATAGTATTCTTTGAAAAAAATCGATGAAAATGCTAATTTTAGAAATTCAGCAGACGACATTTTAGCAGACGACAAATTTCCCAGCATGCAAAGGGTTAAACCATCATATGAATATGAGGAGGAATGCTATAAACATTTAATTAACAGTCTTTATATGGCATTATCGATCAAATATTGTTTACTTTAATGAAATTTAAAACAAACAAATTTATTCCAATACTGACACATTTACTCATATTTGTAGCAAAATCAAAATTGTGTATATCTGTGGCATGAACTACTCTGCACAGATTAATTGGGTTTTCCCAACCGTGTATGTGTACATGAAATAGTGTACAGAGGAATATTATTTGGAATTTTCATGATTTTTTTCTGGAACTACTTCTTTTGAACTTTCATTATAGTTTATTATTCATCAGAATTTAATCTGCTTTGAACAAAATGTAATAAGATTGTATATACTTCACAAAAAAATGTTTTGTTAACTATTAACATTGTGAGAGTCTATGGTCGACACATTCAAACCTGTGTCCCTGATGCACGATGTCTAACAAAACTGAACATTGACGCTTTCAACTTGGACACAGTCTCAAGTATCCATGAGCAGTTGACCTTTCAACATGCTTTCCTGACCTTAATACAAGTACAAGAATAATTTATTATTATTTTTTTCTGAACACATTATTTTTAATTAATAGTTTGAAATCCTCTTGACAGCTTTAAAAGAATGTGATATTATTGCCACTTTGGCTGAAAACATCGCTTCTTTTACCTAAGTGACCAGTGCTCCGCCAGTCTGTGCGTCCATAAAAAAACAACATCACCTCCTGAACAGCTGGGCAGATTTTAAGGAAACTTGACTTGGTATTTATCATGTATCATTGTTTGGTGGTCTTCTACCAAGTTTGTTCAAACCATGCCCCTGGGGTCAAAATTGCCCATGCCCGAGGGTGATATGATTTAAATTACTTAAATAGTAAATACCTTTTGATATTTAGTGTTTAGCATCCATCATATGGTGCTCTTTTATCAAGTTTTATTCAAAATGTGCATTCCAGTGGTCCACAGTTTAAATGCTTCCTGTTTATACCAATGTTTTCAAGTTCTCTTAAACCTACTATCCTTGTCTCTTTAAGATTTATTTTTAAACATCTTTATTGATTGAACACAGCCTTGAGTTGAGATATTGAATCCTGTATGCTCAAACAAACCAAATGTTAACTCAAGTGCAATAATATGGTCGTATCTTACCCTACTGATCACATGACAGATTGCATAGTTACATGGTTAAGTGAAGTTATAAATTTCAAACAAACCTAAGTTTTGTCTGTGTTTGATAGTTGTAGTGCTTAGCGTGTCTTGTAAACATACTATGGCAATAGCTTGATGGGCATGATTTGTTCAGTTCATTAAGCCTATTTAGCCTACCAGCATTTAGAGTTACCAAATAATTGAGATTTGAAGCTGCTGTTTTTGGTAAAACTCGTTCAGTAAAATGGCAACCTTTTCACAATCCACCATTGAAAAGGGATCTGACATGGTCCAAGACTTCTTGTGCTCGACCTGTGAAGACAAGAGACTGGATAAAACGGCTGATTTCTACTGTGAATCTTGCATGAAGTGTTTTTGCAGAAATTGTATTAAATTGCACAGGCAGTTGTTTACAAAATATTCCCCGTTTGGAAGGGAAGATATGAAGAAATGGCCACTGGCCAAGAAAATGGAAGATTTTCTTCTGAAATGTGAAGTCCATAATGAAGAAACCCTAAAAATGTTTTGTGATGACCACATTGAGCTTTGCTGCAGAAATTGTGCATTCCTTAATCACAGGTAAGTTTTTACATTACTTTAATTCTAGAAAAAACCACCTACATTAAGAAACAAATGTAGAGTTTTAAAATTTCTATGCCAGGAACAAGATTTATAAGCCAAAGAAATCAATTTGATAATATCAGCAAAAGATTTCGTAGTGAACAAACCATTAGTTTTTTCATGTACAATAAAACAAAAATAAAAACTGCAGTTTTAAGCTTCCTGTGTAAGTGTTTTATTGATTTCATATCAAGTTAAGTGTCTGATGAAATGAATACTTAGGTTTTATATTAAAATTAATATTTGTGTGTATACCATGTGTACAAATAGCTTGACTCCCAAGATATAATCTCATTCTGATTTTACCAAAGTATTTTGTAGATTCCTATGTTAAAAGTTTTCAAAAAGTAGGTATTTAAGTATTTTTTATAAAGAGTGTTTTTCTTCTGTTTTCTTTCAGACATTGCCAAAAAGTTATGCTTATATCCGATAAAGTAATAAATCAGTCCACAGACCTTCAAAAATTGTCAGTTTCTATCCAAACTATTTTGGGAGCATTGAAGAAACTTCAAGACAACCAGGAGGCTAGCATTCGGTCTGTGCAAAGTTCATATGATGAGCAATTACAAACGATAAACGAACCTCGGGGATGTTACTCTTTTTTGCAGTATGCGTCTGTGCTGTTAGTCCCACAGGGGACAAGGTGTACATCACTAACTTCTCCCACAACAAGCTCCTCACCCTGGCCAAGGATGGAACAGTCCTTGCCACATTTACTGACCCTAAACTAAAAGTGCTATGTGGTGTACATGTCACACCTGCAGGCCAGGTGCTTGTCTGTGGAAGCCATTTAATCCTACATGTTGACATTGAGGGCAGACGGAAGCTGGCTGCTCTGGTGACAAAGATGGATGGAATGCCAATCGCATTGTCAGTCTGCTACAACAGATACACTGCCTCCATCATTCTGGGACTTCATAAGAAAAGCAGCATTCTGGTGTTCAAAATGCAATAGCGTTATTTTACTTGTATCTTGATTTTTTATTCAGATGATTTTTATTGCCAAGACATTGTGTTGTTGTGCATTAGAACACTGTTATGATACTACAACAATGTTAGTGTTATTGCAGATGCATTGATTTTGTAAACACATATTGTCATTAGTTCAAAGCATGTTAAGAGTTTCTGCTAAAGAATGTATTATATTGGAACATCTGGAACAATTTTTTTTGTATTTCTCTTTGACTTAACAATTTGCCATGAACTACTTGTCAAAATACAAAAACAATTTTAGTTCAGAATATAATGGCTGTTATTCACACAACATGACAATCACGCTGAATGTTTATACAGGCTGTCATTTCTTAAAACATACATACGAAATCTATTGAAGATTACTTGAATAGAAATGTAAAGCAGCTTCAACATTTTTACACTTGTCTATTCAAATTAATACATTTTGTGTGTGCCCCTTTATATTTTCCATAGCATTTATAAAATGTATACTTGCAGGCTGTAATATCATAAATAACAATTATTATTATATTGCATTCTTTATACTTGTATATATAATAGCTTGCTGTTGATCCTTACTGTTCCTACCCTGATATACTTATGAAAATTCATTAAAGTTGATACTGTGATGGGGTGATGTTGAAGTTGTTTTTTATCATGATGAGGATGATGATAAAGTTGATACTGTGATGGGGTGATGTTGAAGTTGTTTTTTATCATGATGAGGATGATGATTCTTGTGATGGTTTCAGGAAACAAGAATGACAGCCCAAATTTCTAATGATATCGTATTACTTAAATTATATATTGAATGGACAGTTTAACTTCATCAAAGAAAAGCTGCTTCCCGTCAAAAAGCCATAAAGCAACACCTTTCTTGCGGATAAATTGGCTTCCTTTGTCTAGCGATCAACATGCTTAAACAATTGTATTACAGCACGTGCATAGCAAGGCAATTCTTATTGTTTTACGGGGAATGAAGGTGGAGATAACGGTTAAGTGCACAACTAAATGCGCTGATATTGAACACGAGATTCACGCTTGTTCAGTTCTGATTTGCAATCGTTATTACTCCGCGTAGGCTTGGAAAGGATGAATAAATTTTTCTCGGCTTTTCCGAGAAAGAACAAGTAGTGCCGATTTACCAATTTCCTGTACATATCCAAAAAATGATGTATGTTTGTGTGCGAAATTCTTAAACACATTTATTGTCAATTATGACAACTTTATGTCTGGGACGTCCAACATTTAAGGCATGGAAGTCAGGACTTCCAACTTTTGAAAGCGAGTGGGAGCGCTCTGTTTAAATGTTCAACAGAGCATATAGAAAAGATGTTTTATACGTTATCATCTAATGTGGTTTTCAGGACAAGGCTCGTTATATAATTTTCAGGTATCTTCAAGACAGACTTCAGCAGATGGAAGAAGAGAAATCTATGGCCCTGGCAGCTGTGTCCAAGTACAAGGTATGTATGGAGTGTAATGTGTAAAAGTGTGTGATAATTCAAAGCAGGTATTGCGGGACTAGGTTGTTTCCTGGGTATGCTTTGATGATCCTGTGGTTACTTTTATCACACCATGAATCCCTGATTTCAGCAACAAAATCATATACAAGACAGGAAGTATGTCATGGCATGAACTTGGTCAGTTAAATGGAGAACTGGTCTGGGGTGACACCTTCCACTTTAATGGTACTTTTTATGCCGCCTTCTTCGAAGAAGAGGGGGTATATTGTTTTTGGCCTGTCTGTCTGTCATTCTGTCTCAAAACTTTAACCTTGGTCATAACTTTTGCAATATTGAAGATAGCAACTTGATATTTGGCATGCTTGTGTATCTCATGGACCTGCACATTTTGAGTGGTGAAAGGTCAAGGTCATCCTTCAAGGTCAAAGGTCAAATATATGGATAAAAATTGCTCGAATGGGATCATAGTGTTTCTCAAACACATCACTTGTTGTTAAAAGGAAGTCTCTTCTTAGCAAAAATCCAGTTTAGGCGGAAAGTGTCGTCCCTGATTAGCCTGTGCAGACTTCACAGGCTTATCTGGGACCACACTTTACACACATACATTTATCCCAGTTTTCTTAGAGAGATGCTCGTATGAATATGTATGTATTAAAATCTCATGTCTTTGTTTCAGAACCTGCTTGACAAAAAGAAGACTAAGAGCTCTTTGAAGTTTGGACAAAGTCGAGGAGGGGGCATGATCATAACACAAAAACAAGGTGGGTTGTGGATGTTTTAAGGCATGATATAGTTAATATATGTCAGAGTTCAACTTAAAATAATTATGTTCAAAATTAATTTTTGTTAACAATATTTGCCTTTCAAACATTTTTTGAACAGGTCATTTTTTGAAAAACCAAGAAATTTCATGCAGACTATTATAAAATGATTTTACAGTAGATCAGTTGAGCTTACCCAGGAAAGTGGAAGTAGGTAACTGACTGGTGATTTGTGTCAGAAAAACTTTAAAATTGAGCCTAGCTCTTTCAAAATAGGGTTTAATGCATGTGCATAAATTGTCGTTCCAGATTAGCCTTTGAAGTCCACACAGGCTAATCAGGGACTACACTTTCTGCCTAGATTGGTATTTTGTTTTGCAGATACTTCCTTTAAATAAAAATGTCATTAAAGCAGAAAGTGCGGACTGCTGGGGCTAATCTGGGATGACAGTTTACACAAATGCATAAAACCCAGTTTTGCCAGAGTGAACCTCAATTTCAAAACTGTTGACCCTTTGCATGCTGGGAAATTTGTCTTCTGCTAAAATTTCGTCTGCCGAATTTCTAAAATTAGCATTTCTTCGAATTTTTTCAAAGAATACTATCAGAATAGCAAACAGTTTGGATCCTGATGAGACGCCACGTTCTGTGGCGTCTCATCTGGATCCAAACGGTTTGCAAAGGCCTTCAAAATCCGGTTCCAGCGCTCAAAGGGTTAAAGATCGAAACAAACAACCCAGCTTGTTTGCAGTGCAAGAGGTGTTGGAGTCTAGAGCCAGTGTTGTGCCCACAGTGAAGGCCATGACAGACCTGCAGGCACTGGCCGGGGCCCTACTGGACTCTGTGAATGACAAGAACCTGGCTCTGTCACACCAGAGAAAGACCAACAAGTAAGTTATTATAGCTGAAACATGCTTCATACTTTTTATGCCCCCGGTAGGGTGGCATATAGCAGTTGAACTGTCAGTCGGTCCATCTGTCCCTCTGTCCGTCCATCTGTCTGTGTGTCCGACCAACTTTAACGTTGGCCATTACTTTTGGAATATTGAAGATAGCAACTTGATATTTGGCATGCTTGTGTATCTCATGAAGCTGCACATTTTGAGTGGTGAAAGTGCAAGGTCAAGGTCATCCTTCAAGGTCAAATGTAAAAAAAACTAAATCAAGGGAAGTTATTAGTTTTTAAAGGGAGATAATTTTTAAACCTGCCAAATGATATATTGAAATTTAATATTATTACTATGAAACCATACAACTGAAGCATAATCAAAATGACATTTTATGGTAAAGCCAAGCACACAATGATACTTTTGGCCATACATGTATCTTAGGTACTTAAAGGTTATATGTGAATCTACAGTCACAAACAAATACATTAATAATATCCATACGAATGCCAAACCTACAAATCTAGAGAACCTAGCAAAACTTTTAGTCAGTAAAACAGAATTAGAAATCCTATCTATTCTGAAAGATAGATTTAGCGATAGCGACCCTGACCCCAGCAATGACCACACTACAACAAACACAAAACTACAAACATCATCAACAGCAGCAACACCACCAGAAACCCAGCAACAACTGCAAGCATCCGCCATCAACCAGCAATCCCAACAACTACGAAGCAAACAAACCATCATCAACCACCATCATCTCACAAAACCACGCCAGCACCAACAACAACAACCCTACCGATATTACTATAACAAAGGGCCCTATAATAGCCGCAAACAATTTTACCACCATAGGGCTATGCTTACTCATTCACCGTTATACCAGCCAAATCACGGAGCATGGAACACAGGCGCCCCCCTTTTTCCGGCCTTCGCCAGGAATATTTACGGCTTCTATTAGGCATTTGTAATAACTAGATAAAGAAATAATTCATACTCTCTAGAGGCATCATAACATGCTAAAGCCCTTGAATGTCTGCGACTGAACATAATTATAACTTAACAAACCTAACCGTCATGTCGTGGAACGCCCGAGGGATAGGAAAACAAAATGAAAAAATGTACGAATTACAAAATTATATTAACAAAAACGAAGTACATGTAATCTGCCTACAAGAAACCAACTTCAAAAGCACTCACCGGCAAGTTCATCTCAAATGGTACCAACCACCAGTTAGATCTAAACAAAGAGACAAAACGATAGGCACTGGAGTAGCAATTTATATAAAAGAGGGCATACCTTTTACTGAAATAGAAGTCAACCAAGAATGTCCCATTGAATCATGTGCCATCACACTTTACATGACTAAACACCAATCATACCTTATTCAATGCGTATATGCACAAACTAAAGATAATACCACTAAAAACTATTCTAAAATATTTGAAAAAATGAATTACAGAAATAGTAATATTATTGTTGGAGACTTCAACTTAAAACACCCCTGTTGGAACCCTGAGGGTGATCCACGATGTGACGATCATGCCGACAATCTTTTGAAATTCCTTAATAATAACAGCATTAACTTTATTAACGACGGCCAAATAACGAGACTGGCTGACCGCGAAGATCACCGTGATGGCGCGATCGACCTTGCACTTATTTCATCCCACCTCCAACCGGTAAGCGAATTCAACGTAATTGACGATTCCTTTGGCAGTGACCATCTTCC
>VMBQ01011054.1:12240-24300 GCA_007657795.1 Dreissena rostriformis | reverse complement strand
ATGAACGACATAGTTATGGCCCGGACAAGCTCATTTATGGCCATTTTTTACCTTTGACCTCAAAGTGTGACCTTGACCTTGGAGATATTGACGTAATTCTTTCGCGCGACACACCGTCCAATGATGGTGAACATATGTGCCAAATGATTTCAAAATCCCTTGATGAACGACATAGTTATGGCCCGGACAAGCTCATTTATGGCCATTTTTTACCTTTGACCTCAAAGTGTGACCTTGACCTTGGAGATATTGACGTAATTCTTTCGTGCGACACACCGTCCAATGATGGTGAACAAATGTGCCAAATGATTTCAAAATCCCTTGATGAACAACATAGTTATGGCCCGGACAAGCTAATTTATGGCCATATTTGGCCTTTGACCTCAAAGTGTGACCTTGACCTTGGAGATATTGACGTAATTCTTTGGCGCGACACACTGTCCATTGATGGTGAACATATGTGCCTAATGATTTCAAAATCCCTTGATGAACGACATAGTTATGGCCCGGACAAGCGGGACAGACAGACAGACCGACCGACAGACCGACCGACAAAGTGACTCCTATATAGCCCCCATTACCAATGGTAATGGGGTAATAATAAGTATAGAAATCTATATCAATAATGTGATCGCTTATTATATGTTGCCAGTTTTAACCTCAGGGGCATGATTTTTAAAAACTTAAAAGAGTGTGTTTTTTTACAATTTTACACAAAACCCTGATCTGTGTGGTTTCAAAGAAATGTTTACGTTATTGACTGTATAAGTCTATATACAGCTTGTTATCCCTGGGGGTGTCAGTTTTGACTGATGTTACACACCAAATATCAAACATCTGGCACTTGAAGTTCCAGAGAAAATGATGTGTATAGTTTGAGTATTACTGTATAAGTCTATATACAACATGTCACCCCTGGGGAGTGGCCAGTTTAAATAACCTCGGGGAGAATGATTTGTACAAACTTTGTAGAAAACCAGATGTTCACAAACAATTTTTAAACCCTTCACCTCGTGGTTACAGAGGAGATTTTTACTAACTATTCTTATTTGAGACCATAGTATAGTGTGGTAATTGAATACATTAAATGATTTTTTTTTTTTTTTATAAAAAGCGTGCACAAGTTAATTTATTTCCCACCACAAAATTACCCCTGTCATATACATTATACATGTAGAAAACATGTTTAAACATACATTTTCACAATTGAACTATTCTGTTTACTATATTATTCTAAATATAAATGTGTAGGTGAACGATGTACATTGATCAATGTGAACTATTTCAGGCCTGATTGCTTTAGTTTACAAACAAATTATGATGTACCAAATGTTATTCAATCTTGTTGGCAATTAATGAAAGTTGTTATTCATTATATTTATAGGTTATTAGACGTTTCACTGTACAATACCGAGATATATTTGGACGAGCACACAGTATGAAGTCATATTGGACGAGCCGTTAAACTGTGTGCGAGTCCAAATATATCACGTATTGTACAGTTTAAACGTCTAATAAGCTTTTTATTCTATATCCTCATTACCAAACCAGCTTTCCGTATTTTTATTTTCATTCATTGATTACGCAATTTATGACGTATCTCGTGTGACGTCATTTCTCTGACGAAACATACTAGTATAAGCAAGACTCTGCATTTAAGGGACAACAATATGGAGGTGGTAGTGTGTAATAGATCTAGTAACAAATAATATCATTTTTTAAGCATTGAACGAATCCAAAAGGCAAAACGTCTTTCGGATTGTGTGTTTTTCATGCATAATTGTTAACTTCGATAGGAATAAAACAACTCGCTCCGACAGCATTAAGAATTCGAAAATTGTGTTTTGGGTCAGAATGGTTAGCATGTGTTACAAACACTATCAACAAATAGTATGGTTTAAAATACATTTCGATAAATGGGTGGAAGAACAGAAAATGGAAAATGGAAGTGCAAATCATTGTAACTTAGTTGTTATTAGGCTAGCATTGGATTAAAGTTGTCATTGAGGTAAATACAATTGATTTTTTGTTTTGCTGTTGCATATTTGTTTTCAATTTCTAACAATAACAATATCACTTGCTTTTGCATTTTTTTTCTTTTAATTTCTAACAATGAAAATAAATTAAATATCACATTCTCGATTCGTTTTTTTTATTTCCTCTCAAATTTTCAATAGGAAAGTATTAAAAGGAGACATACAATCTAAATATCGCCTGTGTGAATCGATGATTGTACATACGGATACTTTTTCTCGGTAACGGCTTTTATCGTTATAAAACAATTACTTAGTGCACTTGTACTCAACTGTCCAATATGGAAAAAATACAGACTTTTTGGATCCAATACCGGAATATATTGGACGGTCACGTGGTTCTTATGAAGAATGCCCATTGGATGAATTTATTGGATATAGAATAAAAGACTATATTATTCATAAGACCTCTCAAAAGAGGCAAATTTTGACCCCAGGGACATGATTTGAACACACTTAGTAGAGAACCATGATATGATGGTACACACCAAGAGGTTTCAGAGAAGACGATTTTAAAACTTATTTACTATATAAGTCTCTATAAATCGCGTGCCCCTTGGGCATGGCAAGTTTAAATCCCTGGGTCATGATTTGAACAAACAAAGTAGAGGACCCCTTTACAATTTTACATTATCATACAAAACATTAAAACATTGCCCTTTTTGGTTCCAAAGAAGATCAATGTTTCGGTCAATGTTCTGATGACCTTAATATGCAGTAGATTGGAATGATTAAAAGAAGGCCGGTGAAGGATCATTACAGTGAAGTTTCATTTAAATCTGCCTAGCATTAATGTGGAGATGTAAACTGAATGACAAGTTAACATACTTCTGACATCTGAAAATGCATGGCGGACAATGGCGGTCCCAAATCTAACCCTATGCATTGCACAGGTGAGCTGATAAAATCAGAGATTTATTGAATTTTGATATAAGGAAGTTGCACCTGTCCCATGCTCATGCCAAAACCACTAAAATGTACGTGACAACAGTTGTTGGTTTTATAGATCAAATTATAAATATGCTGCTTACATCTTACAATTGTTTTACATCATTTAACAACTTGTATAAACTTCGGAATCTTCAGTTTAAGTTAAGTCCAATACTATGACAATCTTTGTTTGTAGGACAATTTAGAAATGATTAGGCAGTGATAAGGGGTGTGTTGAAAATATATATCTGTTTAGCTGATTGTGGGCCAATCAGTTCCTTTGATTGATTATTGCCTAAAGAGTGGTCAATTATAAATGTCTCTATAAAATCTTAACCGAGACAAAAATATATACATGTTCTATGAATGACTAGGCAATATTATAATGCAAGGCTTACCTTTTAAGTAGACTGCATCTGAAAGAATGTGTCGCAGAACCATAGCTTGGTTTTGAACAAGGTGGTAATCGTGAATGTAATTCACTATTGATTGAACATCATCCTTGCTAGAACAACAGATGTAGATATGAAGCTTTCTGAGCTGTAATGAAGCTTTGAGGAAGTGTTTCAGGAAATCAGGAACAAAGCAAACATGGTCATCATGTACTGATGCATGTATAGCAACTGATCCACATTTACTTGCAGTCAACTGTGTCCAATGAGACAAAGCATCCTGCAGAATCTGTTCTGTATCAACTACTGCTTCTTTCGTAGGACTACAGGCAAGCACAGGAAGAATGCAAAGAAGCTGTCCATTTTTCTTTACAAACAATGGTTTTCCTAGTTCCACATTTCTGTGGTCATCACTGGACTTCGACAATTCAATCAGTTCCCCTGAAGATAGATACATATTTTACATGTAGCTACCCTGAAACATTGTTATTGTTAATATGTACAAAATACAAACAAGGGGATATACTATTTATAATCAGGTCACCAGACCTACCATCAACATAACCTAGCTGTTGAACATTTTAATGAGTGGCTTTCTTTGTATATGTTTAATTTTTGTATTTTGTTATTCAATTTTCATTCATTATATTTGAATTTTTTTCCTTTGATTTGATCTTTATTAGAATCTTTGAATTAAATATTTACAAAATCAATATGGCTTTCATTCTTCTACAAATGCCTTTCAAACAGAAGTGGTTTGTGAAAATGTATGCCCCCTAACTTGCAGCAAGGTCCTCTTTTTGACTTTGGCCTATTGTGTCTTGATTTGTAAATGAATAAAGGTATTTCTTACTAATTTATATGACCCTAAGCATAAGGATTTGTCTGGAAACAATGTTTATGACACATGCCCATGCAACCTTGATCATGGACCTGTTGATCTCAATACACATTGGCATCTTCATTTCTTTCTCCCAAGCTGTCAATTTACATGATCATTAATCAAAGCCTTCTCTACATAATATGCTGAAACAATTCACGATACAAGTCCCTGGGACCTTGACCTTTGATTTGATGATGACAAACTTAATGTATATGATCGTAGGTCAAAATGTTCAGAAAATACTGTGCAGCAACAAATTTTGTGTAACAAGCCGCTGTGACATTGAACTTTGACATGTTGAGTTAAATACAAATATGACGGTGTCTTTCTATCCACTCAATTAACCAGCATCCTAATTTAGATTATCGCAGATGAAAGCAATCTCTAGATATTTTGTAGAAAACACATTTTTTATTCGAGCTCATGTGACCTTGACTTTTGACATGGTGACCTCAAAATTAAAATGAGTCTTCTTTTCTACCATGCAACTTTTTTTCCAATTTGCATGATTGTAGGTTAAAAGCGTCCTCAAAATATAGTGCCAAAACAATAGATAACAAGGCCCAGTGACCTTGGCCTTTGGCAGGTTGACCTCAAAATAAATAGGCGTCTATCCTTTCTCCAATTTGACCACTTCACAATTTTGCATGATTGTAGATCAAAATATTGGGCACAAACAAATATTCAGTGACAAGTAACTTTGACCTTGGCCTTTAACATCAAAGTCTAATCCCATCTGTCTTTCATTCCAAGTAACGATCATACCTAGGTGCAAGGATGAACCAAACCACTGACCAACCCCTTTTGCACATAGTCATTTTAAAATCTCACAATGAATGACATAGTTATTGCCCGGACAAGCTCATTTATGGCCATTTTTGACTTTTGAACTCCAACTGTGACCTTGACCTTGGAGATATCGACGTAAATCGTTTGCATGACACACCGTCCAATGATTGTGAACAAATGCACATAGTAATTAAAATCTCACAATGAATGACATAGTTATGGCCCGGAAAAGATCATTTATGGCCATTTATGACCTTTGAACTCAAAGTGTGACCTTAACCTTGGAGATTTTGACGTAATTCTTTCGCATGACACACTGTCCAATGATGGTAAACAAATGTGCCAAATGATTATAAAGTCTCACAATAAATGACAAAGTAATGGCCCGGACAAGCTCATTAATGGGCATTTTGACCTTTGAACTCCAAGTGTGACCCTGACCTTGGAGATATGGACGTAATTCTTTTGCATGACACACCGTCCAATGATGGTGAACAAATTTGTCAAATGATTTTAAAATCTCACAAAGAACCACATAGTTATGGCCTGGACTAGCTCATTTATGACCATTTTTGGCCTTTGAACTCAAAGTGTGACCTTGACCTTGAAGATATCGACGTAATTCTTTCCCATGACACACCGTCCAATGATGGTGAACAAATGTGCCAAATGATTTTAAAATCTCACAATGAACGACATAGTTAAAGCTCGGACAAGCTCATGACCTTTGAAGTCAAAGTGTGACCTTGACCATGGAGATATCAACGTACTTCTTTCGCATGACAAACCGTCTAATGATGGTGAACAAATGTACCAAGTCATTCTAAAATCTAACCATAAATGACATAGTTATGGTCCAGACAAACTTTCGGTTTAAAACAAACTAAGTAACCCTGTGACCTAGTTTTTGACCCGGCATGACCCATATTCAAACTTGACCTAGACATTATCTAGATACAACTTCTGACCAAGTTTGGTGAAGATCGGATGAAATTTTTGGGACAGACCGACCGACACACCGACCGACCTACAAAGTGACTCCTATATAGCTGCCAATACTAATTGTAAATGGGGGTATAATTATGCATTATCTTTATAAATACCTTTACACCTACATGTTATTTTCTAACCTTCATCAGACATTTGACTTCCAGTGAAAAAAATTGACAAGGTTTTGCATAAACCTATTGCTAATTATGTTTATACCCACATTAATGAATATATCTTATAAACGTTTCAAGTAATTGCAGTATTTAGTGTATAAAATTCAAATTTGAGTAACAGTCATCTGACATTTGATCTCTGCAGCAATAAATGGGTCATGCATAATAATGTTACCAATTCTAAAATGTATACAAAGTTTTATGATCATATCATATGTACTTTAACAAAATTGTATCTAAGTGAGAAATCATGGGATGAAGTTTAATTTATGTACTTTTTAGACAGACAGATGAAACGATAAGATGAACCTAGAGCAAAGTACTTTGCAGCAGCCTGCACCCAGCGCTTTTATTGCTTTGCCCCTGTCGCCCAGTGGACTTCTTAACATCACCTGACGCGATGTGCGCACACAGTTCTTATGCTAGAATTTGTCATGCAACATTTTCTGAGAATCGGGAGAAAGTGAAAGATTTTTTTTTTTTTTTAATAAATTAAATAAATGAAAGTTTTGTGCCTACACCAGCGCAGTTGTCTGCTTCACTTGGCAATTTATGTGGAAATTTAATGAAGAGGACCAATAAAATGTATAGAATATGGATAAATTTGGATTATTATCCCCACAGGGGATATTCTGGTTATCTCCGCCGTCTCTCCGTCCGTCCTTGCCACTATCTCCTCCTACACTATTAGCACTAGAACCTTGAAACTTACACACATGGTAGCTATGAGCATATGTGCGAGAGTGCACTATTTGGAATTTTGATCTGACCCCTGGGTCAAAAGTTATGGGTGCGGGGCAGTTTTCCTTATATGGCTTTAGCAAAACCTTGTTAACTCTCTAGATTAGGTTATTTTACATTTACTTCTTCATGTCTACACCGACTTACTTCAAATTGATACTGAACATCTCTTATGATAATACGGTCAATCTCAACTATGCATGGCCCCTTACCAACCCTGGGGCTCCCCGCCCACATAGACCACGCTCACCCAAAATTTTGTTTTAACATAACTTCTTCATTTATTCACCAATTGACTTCAAATTAATACTGAACACCTCTTATGACAACACGGTCTATCTCGACCATCCATGTCCACATTACCCACCCCAGGGCCCCGCCAACATAGGCCACACCCACCAAAAATTGCCTTTTCGTCCGTCCGTCCTGGCCACTATCTCCTACACTATTAGCACTAGAAACTTGAAACTTTAACACATGGTAGCTATGAGCACATGTGTGACAGTGCACTATTTGGAATTTTGTTTTGATCCCTTGGTCAAAAGTTGTGGGGGTTAGGATGGGGCCGGGTCAGAGATTTTCACTCATTTTTTTTAGGTTATTTTTCCTCATTTTGGTTGTCTTTGTATTTATTTTCAAGCGAAAGTAGTGTTAGTGAAACAAAATACTTGGAGTGCATGTGTGTGACATCATCACGAGAGCCTTGTTCTTAATAATGTAAACAAAATGATCAATACAAGGACACGCTCGATATGAGGGAACCAAACCATATATGATAATTGTACTAATTGACTGACTTTGTTCCTTAATTTAGTGATAAATTAATGCAAGTGTGGATGTGACAGCTTAATAATTCTTGGTAAAGAGAAATTCGGCCCAACTTGTATATATATTATTAATAATTGTCTGAGTATTTCTTTGGTTACTTTATTGGCCAATAATTCTCTGCGCAAATTGCTTAGTGTTTAAAAAAGGACAGTAGGGCCTCATATTTAAATAGCACGGGCATTGGCATTTCAAAAGTGTGTGCAAACATTAAATGACATTTGGTGGTTGGAGAATGTTCAGAAATGCACCTAATTTTGCTGCAGTTAACTCTTGATCTGAATATAAGATGTTTGTGTAAGCTATACTTTTATTTCTTATGTTTGCAAAAAACATCAAACATTTCAAGGTTGCTGCATACCTGTTGAGAAAAGTTATTGAATTCAAAATAAACATGTGATTACTGAAAAAGATAAACATAACTAAACTAAACATTTGTATTCCTGCTTTTTCATTTTTCTAAATAAATTTTATTGACAGCATTATGTAACACATGTTATAACGTCACCAGTCACCATACAGGCACAAAAAGAGACCAGTTGCCTCANATTTATGCGCATTTTGACCTTTGAACTCCAAGTGTGACCCTGACCTTGGAGATATCGACGTAATTCTTTCGCATGACACACCGGCCAATGATGGTGAACAAATGTGCCAAATGATTTTAAAATCTCACAATGAACGACATAGTTATGGCCCGGACAAGCTCATTTATGGCCATTTTTGACCTTTGAACTGAAAGTGTGACCTTGACCTTGGAGATATCGACGTATCTTTTGCATGACACACCATCTAATGATGGTGAACAAATGTGCCAAATGATTTTAAAATCTCACAATGAACGACATAGTTATGGCCCGGACAAGCTCATGACCTTTGAACTCAAAGTGTGACCTTGACTTTGGAGATATTAACATACTTCTTTCGCATGACACACCGTCTAATGATGGTGAACAAATGTACCAAGTCATTTTAAAATCTAAGGATAAATGACATAGTTATGGTCCGGACAAACTTTCGGTTTAAAACGCACAAAGTGACCCCGTGACCTAGTTTTTGACCCGGCATGACCCATATTTAAACTTGACATCATCTAGATACAACTTTTGACCAAGTTTGGTGAAGATCGGATGAAAATTTCGGGACAGACCGACAAAGTGACTCCTATATAGCCCCCATTACCAATGGTAATGGGGGTATAATTATGCATTATCTTTATAAATACATTTACATGTACATGTTATTTTCTAACATTCATCAGACATTTGACTTCCAGTGAAAAAAATTGACAACGTTTTGCATACACCTATTGCTAATTATGTTTATACCCACATTGATGAATATATCTTATATATACGTTTTAAGTAATTGCAGTATTTAGTGTAATTCAAATTTTAGTAACAGTCATCTGACATTTGATCTCTGCAGCAATAAATGGGTCATGCATAATAATGTTACCAATTCTATAATTTATGTACTTTTTAGACAGACAGATGAAAAGATAAGGTGAAGACCTAGAGCAAAATACTTTGCAGCAGCCTGCACCCAGCTCTTTTATGCTTTGCCCCTGTCGCCCAGTGGACTTCTTAACATCACCTGACGCGATGTACGCACACAGTTCTTATGATAGAATTTGTCATGCAACATTTTCTGAGAATCGGGAGAAAGTGAAAGTGTTTTTTTTAAATAAATGAAAGTGTTGTGTGTATACCAGCGCAGTCATCAGTGCTTCACTTAGCAATTTATGTGGACATTTAATGAAGAGGACCAATAAAATGTATGGAATATGGATAAATTTGGATTATTATAGTTGAAGTCAGATTTTAAAATGCAATTTAACCTGTTTTTTCCTCATTTTGGTTGTCTTTGTATTTATTTTCAAGCAAAAGTAGTATTAGTGAAACAAAATACTTGGAGTGCATGTGTGTGACGTCATCACAAGAGCCTTGTTCGTAATAATGTAAACAAAATGATCAATACAAAGACACGCTGATATGAGGGAACCGAACCATAATAATTGTACTAATTGACTGACTTTTTTGTTCCTTAATTAAGTGATAAATTAATGCAAGTGTGGATGTGACAGCTTAATATATCTTGGTAAAGAGAAATTCGGCCAAACTTGTATATATATTATTAATAATTGTCTGAGTATTTCTTTTGTTACTTTATTGTCCAAAAATGCTCTGCGCAAATTGCTTAGTGTTTAAAATAGGACAGTAGGGCCTCATATTTTAATAGCACGGGCATTGACATCACAAAACTGTGTGCAAACATTAAATGACATTTGGTGGTTGGAGAATGATCAGAAATGCACCTAATTTTGCTGCAGTTAACTCTTGATCTGAATATAAGATGTTTGTGTAAGCTATAATTTTATTTCTTATGTTTGCTAGAAACATCAAACATTTTGAGATTGATGAATACCTGTTGAGACATGTGTTAACTGAAAAAGATAGACATAACAAAACTAAACATTTGTTTTCCTGCTTTTTCATATTTTCTAAATAAATTTTATTAACAGCATTATGTAACATATGTTATAACGTCACCAGTCACCATACAGGCACAAAAAGAGACCAGTTTCCTCAACAAGAGCCACCCTGCATTAAGGAACTGCATGCCTGTGTTAAGAGACTGCTTTTATGATAACCATACCTTTATAGGTGCCAATGTTAAGATATATTTTTTAAAATTTTTATAGCAGAACCATGTTTATACTTTAAGGGGTGAAAGATCGATCTCATTCAATTATTCATATTTTACACCTCTCGTGCAGGAACACAAACCATTTGAACAACTTTTGATGAATATGTTTGTGAAGTTTGGCCTTCTGATTGTTCAGATGAAATTTTTGGTTTAAATATACATTTATGAAGAAGCAGTAACACGCCTGACACACAAACCTCCAGAACTAAGCTTGCTCAACTTTGACAAGTAAGGCTGAACAAAATATGTATACCAGTAACTTACCTACAAACTGCTGGCTTAATTCGCTCAGCGGAAAGGGTGCTGTTGTTGTTAGAAGCAACAAAACATCCACCTTTAATGACAATATATTTCCTTGAACCAGATGTATCACTTGGCCATCCGGATGAAGCCAATTTGCAATTCTTTTACCACCCACATCATGCTCGTCTGGTTGGTTGACATCAATAGACACACAGGATAAACTGTCTTGAGCAACCTTTCGTAAATTATCCTCTAAAACATGAATTTTAGACCTACAAACTCTGAAAGTTTCTTCTCTTTTTACAAACATTTGTTTGATATCTGACATAAGATTGTTGACATTTTTCTTACATCCTTCCATTTGCATTATACCTGTTTGCACATCACAGTGAACAATTTTGACTGCTCTTTTTAATGCAAAGTCCATAAAGCTCCTTTTGGTCTGCTCACACCTCGAAAGTAATTCACTTTCAAGAGAATTTATCTTCAAGAAATGATCATAGACAGCATTCTCTTCCAACCTGTTTTGTACATCAAATGTTGCAATGAACATGGACGCATATTTATTTTGTTTACATTCCGCATGTTTATTTTGTTTACATTCTATTAACTTTTTACTACTGATCCATTTGTTAATATGTTCTTGAATTGTTCGCACTTCTTGTTCTGTGTAGACTATTTCAACAATTGCTTGCGCAAGCAATTTTTCCATTTTTGCCAATTTTCCATGGTCTTTGCCATAAATGTAACAATGTCTTGTTTTTACACAAAAATATGGACTGAAGTCATCCTTGCAAAGGGTTCGAAAGTAAATTAATACATTATCATTAACTTCGCCATTTATAAACAATATCTTGTCAGCAGAATCACATCTAAACTTTACACAAATTTTGTTTATTTTCCTCACAAAGTTCTGAAAGAATTCTCTGACTTCAGCCTTAGAATATTTATCGCATGTAAATGTTACACTCTCAATCCCTTCTGATGTTTGTACAATACTTATTATCTGCTTAGTCTCCAGGCATGTCTCAATTTTTAAATGTGTTAGAACTGACCAAGGGATGTCTACGCCAACATCTCGGAGTGTAAAAGCCCATGCATCAGGAGGACCACCTAGAAAGTAAAACACATGAAGTACATACGCAAAATATGATAAAGTTAATGCAATATAAGCTGGCTAAGAAGGCCCAAGATGGCCCATCTTAGTTATATTTGTGAAGAAGAACTTTTGGGGGATAACAAACGGAATACAGGAACACCATACTGTGTTTCAAACAAAATATCAGAGCTGTGGGCCTTGTAGTTTCAGAAAACATGTTTTAAATTAAAAGTTATTATCTATATATTTATAT
>VMBQ01011053.1:8670-19178 GCA_007657795.1 Dreissena rostriformis | reverse complement strand
CTCATCTGTATCTGTATCTGTATCTATACGTTGAAGATCCCGACTTGCGGTTTTTATTCAACGGGGTGAGAGAGCGCGTTATGTTGCGCGGTAGTTCTGTAGAGCGTTTTTGAACGACTCTACGCTGTCCTTCTGCACCACACTGTCTGGGAGGTGGTTCCAGTGAATGGCTGTGTCCACAAAGAAGGAGTTTCTATACTGTATAGCTTTGCTATCTGGGATTTGTAGGCCTTTTGAGTTGTTGCAAACTTGACTGTTTACGAAATTTGTTACTATATGGTCCGAAAAGGTTTTTGCTTTAATTTTGCGTTTAGGTTTAGAGAATTTTAGGAATTTGTCAGGTGGAAGTGATGGTACCAACCCCTCAACCACCTTGTACATAAGGATGAGGCGAAGACTGATCCTTCTTTCCTTGAGCTCTTCCAACTTGAGGTCATATTTCATGCTTGTTACTGCACCGGGGCTTCTGTTGTTATAGTCTTTCTTTATGAACCTAGCTGCTCTGTTCTGTAGTCTTTCTAGTTTATCAATGTCCCCTTGTAAGTATGGGTTCCATATGGTTGCCCCGTATTCCATGGTTGATCTTATTAATGCTATGTAGGCTGTTTTTCTGCATGCTTCAGGTACATTTCTGAGGTTTCTGCGTATAAATCCAAGTGTAGAGTTTGCTTTACTGTAAACGTTATTGATGTGTTTGCTCCATTTGAGGTCGTTTGATATTAGTATACCTAAGTATGGATTGTCCTGTACTTGTTGTAATATGTGATTGTCTAGATCATAGAATTTGTTTGATTTTTGGTTTATTGACATTATGTAACATTTTTTGGCGTTGAACCTCATGCCCCAGTCGCTAGCCCATTTTTCTAAGTTAAGAAGGTCTTTTTGTAGAGTGTGATGGTCTTTTTCGTTTTTAATTGTTCTGTACAGTAAGCAGTCGTCTGCGAATAGTCTGACGGATGAGTTTACGCAAATGATACAATAAGCATAATTTCTTAAATGCTTGGTGAATATCGTGCTATTTTTTTATGGAAAAGATTACGGCAAAAGTAGGTATATATCAGGCTTTCATGGGAAATAAACATGAGTAGAACTATCATTCCATTCGTTGGACATGGTACTTTAACTAAACGACAATCTCCCCACATACAAAATGCCGACAACGCTAGGAATGATAACAGGTGCCCGTCATTTCCGGTTTTTGAACAAAGCAATCTTTGTAAATTTTAGCGTTCTTTTCCCAACAATTTATTGATTAATTTATGCATAATATGTTGACAACACAATATTCATATTATTGCAGGTAAATCTTCAATGTGTAATGCTATCAAATGCATGTCACAGTGTGACACATATTGTACAAAACGTGCATATCAATGAATCCAGTTTCCAATTTATTATTCATTTAAGAAATAAACAACCAATTATCTCCTTTATATTTCATGGTATTTATTGTGAAAGTGGAAATTTGCTATGAGTTTCACTTGACCATTCACGACGGTAGTCAGCTTTGGTTGTATTGCCTACTTATAACTGTTAAAGCATATTGCATTCTAATCTGCAAAGTGGTTATGAAATTTAATTAGGTCAACTATTAAATACAGTTCGCATATACATAGTGATTTGATGACATCTGTATCAATGTAAATATGACAAATTTTAAAGAACTTGTGTCTGTATCTTTACGTTGAAGATCCTGACTTGTTATGTTACGCGGTAGTTCTGTAGAGCGTTTTTGAACGACTAAGCTGTTCTTCTGCACCACACTGTCTGGGAGGTGGTTCCAGTGAATGGCTGTGTCCACAAAGAAGGAGTGTTTATACTCTATAGCTTTGCTATCTGGGAATTTTAGGCCTTTTGAATTGTTGCAAACTTGACTGTTTACAAAATTTGTTACTATATGGTCCGAAAAGGTTTTTGCTTTAATTTTGCGTTTAGGTTTAGAGAATTTTAGGAATTTGTCAGGTGGAAGTGACGGTACCAACCCCTAAACCACCTTGTACATTAGGATGAGGCAAAGACTGATCCTTCTTTCCTTGAGCTCTTCCAACTTGAGGTCATATTTCATTCTTGTTACTGCACCGGGGCTTCTGTTGTTATAGACTTTCTTAATGAACCTAGCTGCTCTGTTCTGTAGTCTTTCTAGTGTGTCAATGTCCCCTTGTAAGTATGGGTTCCATATGGTTGCCCCGTATTCCATGGTTGATCTTATTAGTGCTATGTAGGCTGTTTTTCTGCATGCTTCAGGTACATTTCTGAGGTTTCTGCGTATAAATCCAAGTGTAGAGTTTGCTTTACTGTTAATGTTGTTGATGTGTTTGCTCCATTTGAGGTCGTTTGATATTAGTATGCCTAAGTATGGATTGTCCTGTACTTGTTATAATATGTGTTTGTCTAGTTCATAGAATTCGTTCGATTTTTGGCTTATTGACATAATGTAACATTTTTTGGCGTTGAACCTCATGCCCCAATCACTTCATTCACTTGTCATCATTATCTGCAGGGGTTTAATTAAGCAGATGCCATGTGGGGTTTAAGTGCTTGGGTCCAGTTATTTACCGACGTAGTTAGCCCCTCGGTCAAGTCAATTTTCAAAGTAACATTTTTTCTGGTATCTTTCTTTCTTTTTTTACAAAATTAATTATCTCCTGTTAGATTATATCAATGTAAATAAGTTCCACGTAAAACTGATTTATTTTGGGTTCTTTGGAGATAAATCAATTGAAACTGAAAGTAGACAAACATGATATTTTAGTCCGAAATAAGAAGGCAAAATTGCAAAAAAAGAATAAAGTATCATTTGTTTACTGTGCCTTATTCTTGATTTTCTTTTAATACGCTCTTACTAGTCCTTCTGATTATGGTGTCAGTTTGGTAAGAAGAAAATTGAATTGCCAAATTGTAATTTTAGGAAAACATTTGAATTGTGTATTTGATAATGTATTATTATTGTGAATATGATTGCAAGAAGAATGTGCATGTACTATGTAAAATAATTTAAATTAAACATGAATTTGATTTCAAGCAAAATTTAAGCATCTCTGTATATAAATTAAAAAATGCAATTAACCATGCACTTAAAAACAATTTGAATACTGTAAGGAATAATCATTTATACTGTTCCATTTTCCCCAACATCATGGTTTAGCCCACTATTTTTCCCAATCCCAAAGGTTTAAAATATAAAGCAAAAAAAAACAGAAATATGCTTCATTTGAATTGACATAAAATGAAAGAATGGTGTTCTGAGAAAATGTCAATTTTTAACACACACACAAATCTGCCATCCATTAGTTACCCAAACAGGGATGAGTGTGACTTGAAAAATCCTTTTATGTGACTGCCTAGTTGCGGCCAATTTCTGCGAGTTTTAAGCTGTAGCAAGATACTTTTATGACAATTATATGACTTACTGAAGAATGCAAGCATTGCTTAAAGGGCATTCTTGAATTGGGACATTTTTGTTGGGATCGGGAAAATCAAAATAAGGATAAGGCAGAAAATTCCTGTGATATATAAAGATTTGTTTGCTTTGAAATAAAAACAAAACAAAATACACCATTAGGTAGTCTGTGTTTTCTTTTATGTTGCAGGTGAGATTGTAACAATGATGGACCTTGGCTCTGTGAAGAAAGATTTCAGCAATCTTCTGTCCCAGGTCCAGCCATGGACGCTGTCACACTTTGTGATGTGGCTGGACATCAAAGTTGCAGAATACAAAGTGTTTGGACGTATGATAATGGGTAGGTTACCTTTAGATTTTTTTTAGCTCACCTTAGCACTAAAGTTCTGAAGGTTACTGGTTAGCTATTTTGACCACCCTTTGTCTGGCGGTGTGCGTAATCAAGTGTTTGCTTGTTGCCATTCTAGAGGCCACATTTTTCCTCCAATCATATTGAAACATGGTCAGAACTTTTATCTGGACAATATCTGGGCAATGTTTGAATCTGGGTCAGGTGGATCCAAAAACTTTGTCACTATTTCAAATCTTAGAAAATTATCACCGTAGAGCATGTATGATTAAATACGGATTAGAACTGGATCAGAATGTTTATTAAGACAGTATCTGGACCAACTTCCAATCTGGGTCATGTGGGTCCAAAACTAGGTCACCAGGTTAAATCTTCGAAAAATCTTGTTACCACTATAGAGGCCTCATTTNGAAACGAACGATCATTGGCGAACGTTCGCTGTAACTGAACGCACTACAGGTCCCTGACTATGTTAAACTGTTGTATTTTCATATCTTATTTAATATACTGACCAGTGTATTCGATTTTTTTGTACGTGCCCTCTTTTTGCGTTTTTCTCGAAAAAAATAAGCAACTACGTTGGGCGAAGGAGTTCATAATTAAAATACTAGCGTGAATATTGATTTCACTAACGTATGGCTCAAATGATACAATAAGCATAATTTCTTAAATGCTTGGTGAATATCGTGCTATTTTTTATGGAAAAGATTACGGCAAAAGTAGGCATAGTATATATCAGGCTTTCATGGGAAATAAACATGAGTAGAACTGTCATTCCATTCGTTGGACATGGTACTTTAACAAAACGACAATCTCCCCACATACAAAATGCCGACAACGCTAGGAATGATAACAGGTGCCCGTCATTTCCGGTTTTTGAACAAAGCAATCTTTGTAAATTTTAGCGTTCTTTTCCCAACAATTTATTGATTAATTTATGCATAATATGTTGACAACACAATATTCATATTATTGCAGGTAAATCTTCAATGTGTAATGCTATCAAATGCATGTCACAGTGTGACACATATTGTACAAAACGTGCATATCAATGAATCCAGTTTCCAATTTATTATTCATTTAAGAAATAAACAACCAATTATCTCCTTTATATTTCATGGTATTTATTGTGAAAGTGGAAATTTGCTATGAGTTTCACTTGACCATTCACGACGGTAGTCAGCTTTGGTTGTATTGCCTACTTATAACTGTTAAAGCATATTGCATTCTAATCTGCAAAGTGGTTATGAAATTTAATTAGGTCAACTATTAAATACAGTTCGCATATACATAGTGATTTGATGACATCTGTATCAATGTAAATATGACAAATTTTAAAGAACTTGTGTCTGTATCTTTACGTTGAAGATCCTGACTTGTTATGTTACGCGGTAGTTCTGTAGAGCGTTTTTGAACGACTAAGCTGTTCTTCTGCACCACACTGTCTGGGAGGTGGTTCCAGTGAATGGCTGTGTCCACAAAGAAGGAGTGTTTATACTCTATAGCTTTGCTATCTGGGAATTTTAGGCCTTTTGAATTGTTGCAAACTTGACTGTTTACAAAATTTGTTACTATATGGTCCGAAAAGGTTTTTGCTTTAATTTTGCGTTTAGGTTTAGAGAATTTTAGGAATTTGTCAGGTGGAAGTGACGGTACCAACCCCTCAACCACCTTGTACATAAGGATGAGGCGAAGACTGATCCTTCTTTCCTTGAGCTCTTCCAACTTGAGGTCATATTTCATTCTTGTTACTGCACCGGGGCTTCTGTTGTTATAGTCTTTCTTTATGAACCTAGCTGCTCTGATCTGTAGTCTTTCTAGTGTGTCAATGTCCCCTTGTAAGTATGGGTTCCATATGGTTGCCCTGTATTCCATGGTTGATCTTATTAGTGCTATGTAGGCTGTTAATTATATATGTATAAATCCAAGTGTAGAGTTTGCTTTACTGTTAACGTTGTTGATGTGTTTGCTCCATTTGATGCAAGCATTGCTTAAAGGGCATTCTTGAATTGGGACATTTTTGTTGGGATTGGGAAAATCAAAATAAGGATAAGGCAGAAAATCCCTGTGATATATAAAGATTTGTTTGCTTTGAAATAAAAAAGACAAAATACACCATTAGGTAGTCTGTGTTTTTTTTTATGTTGCAGGTGAGATTGTAACAATGATGGACCTTGGCTCTGTGAAGAAAGATTTCAGCAATCTTCTGTCCCAGGTCCAGCCATGGACGCTGTCACACTTTGTGATGTGGCTGGACATCAAAGTTGCAGAATACAAAGTGTTTGGGCGTATGATAATGGGTAGGTTACCTTTAGATTTTTTTAGCTCACCTTAGCACTAAAGTTCTGAAGGTTACTGGTTAGCTATTGTGACCACCCTTTGTCTGGCAGTGTGCGTAATCAAGTGTTTGCTTGTTGCCACTCTAGAGGCCACATTTTTCATCCAATCTTATTGAAACATGGTCAGAATTTTTATCTGGACAATATCTGGGCAATGTTTGAATCTGGGTCAGGTGGATCCAAAAACTATGTCACTATTTCAAATCTTAGACAATTATCACCGTAGAGCATTTATGATTAAATACGGATTAGAACTGGATCAGAATGTTTATTAAGACAGTATCTGGACCAACTTCCAATCTGGTTCATGTGGGTCCAAAACTAGGTCACCAGGTTAAATCTTCGAAAAATCTTGTTACCACTATAGAGGCCTCATTTAGGACTTAATTTATATGAAACTTGGTTAGAATGTTCATATTGACAAAATGTAGTCCAAAAACTAAGTCACAAGGTCAAATGTTAAAAAACCTTGTAAACACTTTAGAGCCTACATATGACTCTTACTTGGTCAGAATATTAATTTTTACATTTTCTAGACCAAGTTTAAATCTGGGTCATGTGCTCCGAAAACTAGGTCACCAGGTCAATCTTATAAAAACCTTGTTGCCATTCTGGAGGCCACATTTTTCATCCAATCTTGATGAAACTTGGTCGGAATGTTAAGCTGGAAAATATCTAGATCATGTTTGAATCTGGGTCACATGCGTCCAAAAACTAGGTCACCAGGTGAAATCTTAGAAAAACTTTTTCACCGACTCTGCAGGCCACATTTATGACTCCATCTTAAGGAAACTTGGTTTGAATGTTTATCTTGACTTAATTTAGGCCAAGTTCCAACCTGGGTCACGTCCTTCCGAAAAGAAGGTCACCAGGTTATATGTTGGAAAACCTTGTTACCATGCTAGAGGCCATATATTAACTTAATCTTTAAAACTTCAATTGCGTCAAAAATCTAGGTCAAATCTGTTTTAATCCTTATTACCTCTCTAGAGGTCATATTGTTTATTACTCAATCTTTATGAAACTTAAATGAAACACCAGGTCAAATAAAAAAAAAGTTGTTATCCCTATAGGGGCAAAGTGTCTCAAGCATGATGGAATTTGGTCTGATTGTGATCTTGACAATATCAAGGCAAGGTTTGAATCTGGGCCAGATAAGTTTAAAAACTAGGTCACCAGGTCAAATCTGTAAAAATCTTCTTACCACCCAATGGCCACATTTCTGACTCAACCTTGATTGGCCTTGGTCGGACTCGGAATGTTTATCTGGACAATAAGAAAGCCATTTTTGAATCTGTGTCAAGTGTGGTAAAGTAGATCACTTGGTCAAGTCTTCAGCAATAGGTGTCCATGAACTCTTAAGCACTGAAGGGCCATCATTGCCCTATTTTCAATTTTTATATTTCCTAGATTTGTGTTTTAAAGATAGATTCTGATGTATGCTTTAAGAATTTTGTGTTTCAGTTATCATCCTACTGGCATTACTAATCATTATTAAAGCCGTTGCAACAGCTATATGCGAATGTTTGTTTCTAGAAAGTGTATTTTAGTTATGAATATGCCAAAATTACACTAGATACATCAGTAATGCGTTTCAATGCTAGAACTTGAGAAAGATATCAAGGTACTGAAAAGCACAGCATTAAGCCACAATTTAACTGTACAAATCAAGTTATTGGCCAGCTTATCTATGTTTCTGGCATGAGCTTTAACTGTGTCAACAATAATTGCAGATAATACGCCCAATGACACTCCCCAATGGCTGAGAGCCAGTGCAGATTATCTCGAGCAGCAACAGAAAGAGGCCCAGGCGCATGCTGCTTCTGGCGGGGACAAGGACCTCTCCCCCACCGTGCCCCACATCTCTCAGCCCCCGTTGTCGCCCCACACCGTGCACAGCCTCGCCTCCCTGCGGCCGTCTCTACAACAGTTTACCTCAAACTACGACCCACTGGGGTACCCGTCTAGTGCCAGTATGCTTTACGCAGTTTCAACCATGAACACTACTGTAGTGTCACCCTCAGTTTCGCCCGCGATATCAGGTATTACAGCCCACATGTTAACGAGCACAACCAAATCAACAGACGCTTTTCAGAAGCCAGCTGTCCCGATTACGTCTCCAGAACTTTCAGCAGCATTTCAGCACGGGACGCAGCGGATACCGCCAATATCTCATCTCTCGCCCAAACATATCAGACAGTCACATTTAGAGGGTCTGTCCATGTCGTTACCTGTGTCTCTGACTGCTGTAAAAGAATCTCTGTCCACTGCGGAAGTTGAGTCTCAGATTGCCGCGTTAGAATCGCAGATCGCTGCCGTAAACAGGAGCTTGAAGCAGTCGGCACAGGTTACTGGAATCATGGAAACCCCTTCGTCTTCAACCACCAGTAAATCTGGTCGTCGGAAAGCTGACACAACCACCTACTCTGACGAGTCCTCACCAACTTTCATCCCACCTATTAACCCCAAAAAATCTCGACAACAGTCGCCAGTGCGAGCCGTGACCTCAGCGTCGGCCAGTATGGAAGGCTCACTGCCACCACTGCACGCGAGCATGGACATGCTTGCGCGGTTGCACAGACTCGACACGGAGTCTATACCAGAGTCGCTTCGATCACAAAACATTCAGTCAACCTTAGAGGCATTCGAGGCATTGCGGACACAAACTTTTCCACCGTCGTCAGTTGTGGGCGACGTGCAGAGCAGTGCACACGATATGAGCTTGCACCACATGTCAGTGGACCGTGAACAAATGGCAGCTTATGTGAACACAGTTGAACAAGAACAGCCGTACGGGCTGGCCGATAGAGAACAAACCTACACCCCTTCATCGGACACGGCGTCCATCAACTATTCTCATCAGCAGGAAGTCAGGGTCAAAGGTCAGTAGAAAGATGTGTATGAGCTTACCTCTGGGAAAATGGGGTTTAATGCATCTGCATTAAGTGTTGTCTCAAATTAGCCTGTTTGGACTGCAAGAATAACACTTTCCACTTTTGTATTGTATATGTATTTAAAGGAAATCTTTTCTTCGCAAAAATCCACCTTATGCGGAAAGTGTTGTCCCTGATTAGCCTGAGCGGACTTTACAGGCTAATCTTGGATAACACTTTACGCACATGCATTAAACCCCCTTTTCACAGATCAAGGCTCACATGTAAATTCAAAAAGATGGTCCACAATGGACCCATTTTTTTTAAAAATTTGAATGGTTTGGTAAATTAATCAAGATTCAAGTTCAAATGGAGGTAAATTTCTCTTTCTTCACTTGCATAAACTTTGTGACGAAGTCTAATATTTTTAGATCTGGGTTAAAACTTGGTGCTTTTAAATTTAAATTAAATTGAAAATAGACCTTGATTTTAATTAAACTATTTAAAAAAAATTCAAAACTATGCACACGGAAAAATAAATGAAGTTAATTTATTGGGTATGTTTAACACTTTAGTATAACAAGGGCACAGGGGGTTTTCTGCTATGTAAAAAAGGCCGTAAAACGGACCCGATCCCAAAGCAAACAGACCCTATCCCAAACCGAAATTAATTTGAAAGAAGTGTCTTATGACTTATGATTATTAGACTTTATCTCAATTTTATTTTTTAAACAACCTATAAAATATATAAACATAATTTATATGATTTTTATCCAAAATGGCCAGGAAAAGACCTGTTGTGTCAATATTTGATGATAAAAAAATCCCAATTTGGACCTTTTTGTCGATAAAAATTTCCCAAATTTGCCACTTTTATCAATAAAAAATCCCAATTTTACCAGATTCCTTTTCCCAAAATGGCTGGAAAACCCCCTGGGGCATATCTGTTTATTTTGTTAAATGTTGGATTGGCCCACTTTATGGCGACAATTAGCAGTCATCATGAAACTGGCTAAAATATGTTGGTCATTTGGACCATCACTAAAATGTTTGCAGTCTGCAAAAAAGGAATGTGTTAAAAAGTAAATATTTCAGCAGTCCCCTTGACAGACATTTTCAGAAAATATGCCAGTCCAAATGTATTTTTAGCTCACCTGTCACACAGTGACATGGTGAGCTTATGTGATCGTGTGATGTCCGGCGTCCGTTGTCCGTCTGTGCATGCGTGCGTGCGTCCGTGTGTCCGTCAACAATTTGTTTGTGTAGACAGTAGAGGTCACAGTTTTCATCCAATCTTTATGAAATTTGGTCAGAATGTTTATCTTGATGAAATCTGGGTTGGGATTGTATTTGGGTCATCTGGGGTCAAAAACTAGGTCACTAGTTCAAATAATAGAAAAACCTTTGTGTAGACAATAGAGGTCACAGTTTTCATCAGATCTTAATGAAATATGGTCAGAATGTTTGTCTTGTTAAAATCTGGGTTGGGATAGAATTTGGGTCATCTAGGGTCAAAAACTAGGTCACTAGGTCAAAGTTTAAAAAAA
>VMBQ01011052.1:11694-26146 GCA_007657795.1 Dreissena rostriformis | reverse complement strand
TGTACACTATATCAACACAACCTCATTGAATAAAAAAACTAACGTTGATATCTTTTAATGAAAACATAATGCCGTGTTGTTCAAGTTAGCATGATTGTTATTTAACAATTACATAAAGATAAATAAGAATGATAGATAATAGACATAGTAATATATTTAAAATAGTTATTTTTTTTAAAGATATATCGTTATAAAAGAAAATTAAAAAAAAAGAGTGCGAAGTGAAATGAACAAACAATCAATATTTAATAATTAATAAAATTAACAATAATTAATAGTATCTCTATTTAATTATTTGCACACTGACATTGATGAATTTACAAACACGATATAGGGTTGTCTTCAAAACAATAGTATGCGTCTAAGTCTTTATATTGTTAAAGACAGTAATTTACATATTATCGGACACAGGTCAGATGCAAGACTTATTTCGTAGTATGCATGCGATAAATCAGCTGCCCAATGTGAAAACAACTACATCATCAAAATGTGTTCTTAATATGCTGAATGGTTTAATTGGGAATAACATTCCTAAATAGTCTCAAAATCGTCTCTTAAATCGTTTATAACCAAAAGTCTTGAAATACATCACACGAATCGGCGCCTTAAACGTATTGAAATGTTCACACTTGTTCTGCGCAAAAAAAAATATATTTCAATTACGAGAGGTTTGGAGTCAACACAAAGGTACATGGCTATGCGATTCAAAATATGTGTTTCTATTGGATTGCTCAGAAGTTGAACAATCGGTTAGACGTAAATCAGTCCCAACATTCTCTAAATGTTTCATATATGCGAGTAATGGTGAACTATAGGTTAGATCAAACATTTTAATATTTACATTACATGTTTAAATCAATCAAGCTGGTAAACACACTCAAGTCTGTAAACACATTGTTTTATATCTGTTTTACTTAAAAACATCATTGAAAGAGATAATGTGACCCTTAATGAAACTCAATTTCACTCAAGTGTTCGAAAGCATAACAGTTTATCGCAAAGGAGCACACGCATTCCCAGCGCCGCATTAATTACTACTGAAAGATGATAATAATTTACATAAAGCAATATACTAATACTGATAAATAGAGATTACGTTTTTATCATGCTCGGCTATTCACGGTAACTTCAATCGACTGTCGAAGTATTTGGGCTCATCGTATTGGAATTTGAAATTTAGTTTCAAATTGTATATCTAACTTGTAAACATGAAAACTTTGTTGCAGATAATGGACTATTAAAAAAAAGTTAATGTTTCAAAATCAAATACAGCGGTTTAGTATCAACAAATGACTTGTTTTTCAATTTATATTAGGTTTAGAAATGCTAGAATCAATGTTACCACCGTGCACATTTTACCTTAGCGCAAATACGCAGCTTTTTGACAATTATGGGCATTTTCGGGAGCTATATTCTCTCTTTCCTTGTTTTCTCCAGTCTCCGATATTTAATTCACTCGCAGCTTCAGCCATTTATATATAATTCAAATCTAAAACACTCTGATTTGTTTCAAGTGGATAGAATGTGGTTGAAATTGTATTGAGTCGTTATTGACTTGTTTCGCTGTTGCGATGTTCTCGAAATCGAAATACAATAACAATTATTTTAAGAATAAACTACACAACAGTTAACACTAACAAAAACTTTTATGTTAAGCTATTAAGGGTAATTTGTCAATTAATGTCATCAAAACAGACGCTTATACAAGACAGCCGCTAAAGCAAAGATTACACAAGCAACCATCTAATTGTTAATTTAACACAACGACACTGGTTAATACGATTGCGACATGGAAGTACATTGATACTTTGATCGATAAATGTTCTTGAGAAGGAAACTTTAGCCCAGATCAACCGAAACAATTGATATTAGAGTACTTGCAAATGTCAGAATGAGTATATGCATGCTACAATAAAATATGTACACTATATCAAAACAGCCACATGGGGTAAAACATCTAGCACGGTACATATTCAATGCACACCTCATTATATGAAATGTGATACAAAAGTAACACGTTCTTTACAATGTATAAAAATAAACACATATCGAATAAGATACGACTAACCTCGGATTGCGCTAGACATTTGAAAACAAATCTATTTCCTCTGTACAAACCATGCTGACCCATTTTATTATTCAATAGCACTTGCATGGAAATGAGAACGGTTCATACGGTTTGATTGTTTGAACTGATTTTAAACTGGTAAGGTGTGTTTGTAACCGAAGATCAGTGCGTTTTGTCCCATTCCGGGACACGTTTATTACGTTACGCCGTAATTGCTTGTTTTTAATAAACGTGTTGTGAGAACAATTCTTGCTTTGACCATGATTATAAGATATATGCTTTGTAAAATAAAGTAGAACAGATAGTATAACATGAAATGAAGAAATCAAAATTACTGTATTCACGATTATTTCATTGATACAACGCCATTGGTGAATCGTTGTTTCAAGAAAGAAGTAAACACGATAATGCACACCAAAAAACAATAAAAAAAGTATGCGTCAACAATCGTACGCTGTTAAATACAATTAGTTACATATATTCGGAACAAAATCGATAAAGAAAACTACAAAATCCGTTAATCGTTAATTACACACCATACGCAGTTGATTACGAGCAAGGAATGTAGAGGGCAAATGTTAAGATATGTAATAAACCTTTAACACTTCCAGTTTTTGAGTTTTCCATTCCATAAATGGCCTTAAATATAATTAATTAAAATTGAGTAACTACACCAGGAGGCTCTGAATAATGACACATTGTTTTTTTCGCGCTGGTGTATTTGAAGTACAAATCAAGACAACACGACTTTTATCAAAGCAAAATCAAGTCGGTCCAGCGGTTCTATACTAAACATTTATATGTCTAGTGTATATAACGTAAGAGTTGGTGTTTATTTCAAAACCTTTTATTTGTAAACCCTTTGTTAGTATGAAGGGTAGCTCTTATTTATCAGCAGTTTATTCAGCCAAGAGACATAATTGTAACCATCCGCTAGTATTTACGAGACCAATTTCGTTTACAATACACCGCAAAGAAACAGCTCAACATTAAACATTCATATGATGTGTTAACGAAGCCGTAACCTCACAAAACACAAATATGTAAACTTGAACAAATACGAGAATTGTAAAATACAATATTATTTCAACAAAAGTTGTTGTCAATCAGAAATTCCTGACTTTCAAAAGTGTATCAGACAAACAATATATGTAAGTCATATATTTAATCACCAGGCAATAAATCTAGGCGTATCACAAGTAACTTAAACGAGTATCCACAATTTGACGGCAATAAAGTCATTGTTTGATCTGGGTGTATTGATAGAGGTGAGTTAAACCTCTACAACTATCATGTTTAAACCGATAGATTATCTATTACCTGTTAACATAAAATTACCGTACTGGTTCGATTTGTTTTGGTTTAAATGAAAACACAATTCCGTGTGCATTACCTGTGTACGCTGGAATGAGGAAAAACAAGAAACGCCGTTTGTATATGTACGCATTGTATTGTGTAGGCTATTTTTGTCAAAACAGTGAATATTCACTTCCAATTTAAATTTGTAATATGACATGTTTTCAGTAACACGCTCCTATTGTCTGAATAAATTCATTGTGCGATTAAATAAATCAGAACTATGTTTTAAAGCTGTCGCACAAATATTAGTGTGTATATTTATAAAAACTGTTTAACCGGTACGAATAGACAGGCATTAACTTCTACTTGATTATTGTAACAGTTAAACAAAAAAATAGCATTCGATTTTGCATAGTTTAAGTAACCCACACAATTTAGATAACAATACAATAAGAGGCGCATGGCTATAGATACAACGATTAAAAGAGATACACAAATCGTATTAGAACAATACACTTACGCAACTTTATGTACTCCTGTTAAGATGAACATATGATCACTACATGTGTCAATACACACGCACAGTTAACGGATTTGTCCATGATATATCACATTTAACGAGTTCATTGTACGAATACGCTCAATAAAGATAAAGATTTTGTCACATCCCGAAATCCCTTTATCCACCGTGTCCCGTTTCATTAAAGTTAAACGTTCTAGATAGACACTCAGTTGAAAATAGTCCGATAAATCTAAAGTGTCACGAATTATTGCATTTTTATGATAACGCTATCAATGCGATGAGAACAACGGGTATATTAAGGAACTATCGATAAGCACTGCGAACAAAATATCAGCGCTGAGGCATGGACACGTGGTCTGCTGTTAACAATATATTTATCGTAAAAGCAATTGGAGGAAAGTATAATCTATTGTAAGAGGTTACTTCAATTTAAATTATTGAACTTTGTAGACTTTCTTTAGAAATGATTATTATCTTCAATGAGATGAGGTTGTTATTATATTACTGAAATATAACGGACTGCTACATCAAACGAGTTAACACACATAAGCCGCTTGTGGTTTCATAACGTTCAAAAAAAATACGATCATGACAACTCATTATTTTAATTATCAGACTCTAGTATTTAGAATGTACACGAGAAAGATGAAGGTGACGATGATGATGATGACAATGATAGTGATAGTTATGATGCTGATGCAGTTATTGATGATAGCTATGACAACCATGTTTTGCTGATGATAAGTATAGTAGTAATTATGCACGTGATAATGTTGATGATGACCATAATGTTACTTAAAACATATATGTGCGTCAATTCGTAAAATATAGTACATACCTAATAAGTAAATGCAAATTAAACATCCGTCACATATTTTACAGTACTCAAACACATTTATTAGATTAACTTAATTCATAAATGACAACAAAACGAAATTTTTAACGTTTAAAAAATGTACTCTTAAATTGGATTATTTTCCTTAAATCCTGACAAATTAAACATCGTTAGTAATTAAAATCCCGACCTATCACAAACGTGTCAATGCCACGAAGATAAAGTCATATCCGAAATCAAAAGTATGTGCTTCTTTTGTAAGGAATTGTATTATAACGATCAACACAATCAACCGGTAAAATGAAGAAAGAAATGATTAAGGAAGATCCGTAGGGTTAAATCACATAATATTAATTTAGATAACTCGTTACTTAGTCATAATATGCAAGTTAAATACTGACGTTACATATTCTTTAAAGGGAGTTATGCACATAGCAAAGCAGTTTCCAAAAATAGACAAATAAACAGTATTGCACGCAACATAGAAGTCCCTTACAGGTCGGTTGGAAACCTCTTTTAATTTAAATGTGCAGTAACCATCGTATTGACCTTCATCTGTACTCTTGAAAAGTTTCATAATGAAATCAAATACCCATTTAATACAGCAATTTTTAGATTTGTTATTGTGACAACAATTTACAATTAACGTCTGTGTAACAAAATTGTTGTACATTGTACCGTAAGTTTGATAGTATTGTGTATTCAATTGTGTTTCATGATTATATATTTTGTACTTTTAGAATAATTGCATTACTGTGTTTTAGTTTTAGTAGCAGTCACATGACATTTTAGTTGTGTAGAAAGTAAGGATTATGCTTGAAACTCTTATACGTTTGCTGTGTACACCATGTTTCATAATCATATTATACCTACTTTTTAACAAGTTTCAACGAAAATGTCCTTTTTTCAATTTTCTTAAAAAAAAAACGCTTCAATAAATCATACTTAGCCAGGAAGGGTTTACTATTAAGAATTTTAATGTCTGTGTTAAATGAATGAACAGAGAAATACTATTATTACATTTTGAACGATCTGTTGTCAGTTTTGTATAATACAAAAAATTGTATAGATATTCTTAAATCGATAATAATTACCGCTATGGTCAATGAAAATAATAACTTATTCTTAAACTCGCTTAATGAACGCAAAAAATAAATGTTCCTATCTATTTAAAGGCATTCACATGGACAAATACATATTCATAAGTAAACATAATCCTAAAATATTGCTATGAATTCAAACAACAGAATTATTATGAAACGAACGGACTCGAAAATAGTCAACGCAATAAGATTTACCACTCGATGAGAAACCTCGTTTATTTGGCGAATATTGAGTAAAATCAAAACTGAATCGGCGACCGGTTATTACCGATAAGTTAACTCTGTTGTGAACGTCTTTCAAGTTATCATATTGTATTGTTAAAGCAACTTCGATTTCTGTTATGAACTTTGTTGACACGAACAAATAGTTGAAGAAATTGCAATTATCGGAAAAATGTTAATTTGCCAAATAAGCGGACAAATCTATTGATATATAACATGAAAACGACCTTAATCTAGTTCTGTTAAACCATTTTACAGAAGTACGATACGAAAAGAAAATACATGTTTAATATAACAAGGAGACCAAAACCCAAGTTGGGTTGAAAACGTGCGAACTAAAATAAGAAATTGCTGGTTGATATGTTTGTTGAAGTTTGAAACTAATTCCTCTTGTTGCAAAATGTTTAAGTAGCGACACAAGTCAATGCCTTTCTGAATAGGTCAGTAATCCAACTATGTCAAAAATATTTGAACAAAATATTGAGGTGCGCATAGACGAACCGACAATAGTAAATCTACAGGTTCCACCCTCAAAAAGTGGGGGTATACAAATCATATTTTAGTATCTAGTAATGAAAGGTAATTTGTTTCAATTTGTATCATCGTAATAGACAGTTGCCAACGTAAATAATACAAGATCAACAAACTAATACATGTATCCAACACACATAGAGCTGGTTAATACAATTGCGACCAGTCAAACACATGGATACAGGTCAAACAATGACTGTTATTACTAAGGAAATTTCAAAGCCGATCAACAGAAGTAAACCTTGATACAAGTCCAAAAGCAAAATGTCAGAATAAGTAAGAATGTAATACAATCAATAAACTAACCTTTAATATTGTTTTTGAAACACAAAATGCCGCGTTGTTTAAGCTAGCAATTATGTTATAAAACATTTTCATTAGAATGTTAGGAATAGAAGAAATAATAATATATGTTTTAATCAACGTTCTGTTTGACCAACTTTTGATTTGAAAAAGAGTGTAAGATATATCGTTTTAAAAAAAGATAAAAAAGCGAAATGGAAAAATGTGATTTTTAGTGTGTTTTTTTTTAAATATCTGTTTATTTTTACAGTATCATTGATGAATTGAAGCTAAAACAGAAAACACGATATTTGTCAATTCAAAGCAATATTATGCGTCAAACATTGTACATTGTTATCTACAGTTATTAACTTAATATTCGACAAAAATCAGATGGACGATTTTGTTTCAAATATTTCGCTATATACACGCGATAAGTCAGTTGATTATGAGCACTAAATATGATAAAAATTTGGCAAAGTAAAGAAAATTTAACTCATCAAAAGTAGTTCTTACAGTGACTTGTTCATAGATTTTGGCATGTTTTGAAGTGTTTCAGTATTAAAAGCTTTAAATATATAAATATAAACATCAGAACTAAAGAGCTACAATATAAAAACAAGAATAAAAGTTAAAAAAAAAATCAGTAAAAAAGGTAACCACACCAGGGCTCGAACCACTGCGCCACGCAGTTATAGCTAAGTGCCGAAACCACTCAGCCATCCGTCTTTACGTGTGTATGTGAGCAATTCAGAGTTCATGTGTGTTCGGGTCGTCGTTGAGTCTTTACGACTACATTATGTGCGGACCTGACCCTCCGCCTTCAAATGGGTTGCCATTTATTTTATACTTTGTATAAATATTCGCGTTTTGTTACAAAATATAACGTTAACTCAAGAAATCGATATTTTTAGATCGTTTCGCGGTTGAGACGCTTTATTTTTTTTTTAATTTCTAACGATGAGTTTTCGTAAACGAACGTGTCTTTTCAGTATAAGTCTGCGGCATTAGTGTTATTTTGCACACTGATGTACATTGTTCCTTTATGTCTTGAATCTGGACAACAAGTTGAAAAATTCTCATTTTGATAAACTGTGAACAAGTCCCTATAATATGCAGAATGGTTTTATTGGACATAAATAAACATGCTATACAGTCTGAAAATATTTGATAGTCTTTGTTTTTTGTTTTTTGTTTTTTTCCTGTTTAAATGCTTTTATTCATTCATAATATATACATACAGTAAATTGTGAAAAGTATAATGATTATAATAAAAACTTAACATTTGAGGTATATGCATGTGCTTGGCTAATCACGGTAACATAAATATATTATGTAAGTATGTGTGGTAATCATATTTTATTTAAAATTTAATTTCAATTCCTATATCAAGCTTGTAAACATGAAACTTGTTTGCAGAAATTGGATTATTCGTGTTTGAAAAAAAAAGATTAATATATCAAAATAAAATATAGCGGTTAAGTATTAACAAATGAATTGTTTTCAAGTTGTGTTATATGATGTGTTTCAAATCAAAAACAATCTGATGTTTATCAGGTTTATAGAAGGTGTTTGAAAGTTTAAAAGAGCTGTTATTGACTTGTTTCGCTGTTGCGATGTTCGAAAATATTTATTTTTTCACGAATAAACTAAAAAAACAGTTAAAGAGAAGCACACTTTAATGTACAGCAATAAAGAGTACATTGTCAATTAATGTCATCAAAACAGACGCTTATACAAAACAGCCGCTAACGCATAGATAACACAATCAAAATCACTAATTGTCAATTAAACACCAAGAGACTGGTTCATACGATTGCGACATGGAAGTACATGGATACATTGAGCAAACGATGAATGTTCTTGAGAACACACTATAGCCCTGATCAACTGAAACAATATAAACCAGAGTACTAGAATTTTTTTAGAATGGGTATATGCATGCTACAATTAAATCACTATATCAAAACAGCCACAACAACAACTAGCACTGACAATTTGTAATGTAAATAATGTAACACGTTCCTTACGACGTATACTAATTAACACAAATCGATTAACATAAGACTTGCCCTGGATTGAGCTAGACTTTTGAGAAATAATCTAATTCCTCGGTACGAACCATGCTGTCCCAGTTAACGATCCAATGGCAGTTTCATTGAAATAAGAGCGTTTTATACGGTTTGATAGTTTGAACTTATTTTAAACTGGTCAGGTTTGTTTGTACCCGAAGATAAGTGCATTCTGTCCAACGTTTATTACGTGAGACTGTTTAAAGTGTTTGTTTAAATAAACGTGCTTTAAGAGCAATGTTTGATTTGACCATGATAACACAATATTTGGTTTATTTAAAAGCGGACACAACTAGTATAAAATGAAAAAAAGATACCGACCGAAATTTAATTTATTCGCTTTTTATTAATTAGCACAATACCATTGATAAAATTGAAATTTAAAAGGAATGAAACACTTTATTATGTACCTAAGAACAATATGGTGCGTCAAAGTTCGAACGATGTTAAATAAATAAATAATGAAAACAATAAAAGGAAACTTTCAAATATTCCGTTAATTACACGCCATAACGCAGCTGATTAGAGCAAAGAATGTTAATGATACATATTTAGCTATGTAATACACACTGAACTCTACCCGTTGTCGAATGTGTTACAATTCATATTGTTTATGTATTGTTTATTAAAAAAAATATTACTAACGTCATCAGAAAAAGGTTGATGATATACCTTTAGGTTTTTTAGATATACTTATTTGGGACTGCTCTCGTATTTTTGCAATAAGACATACTGTTTTACGGAGAATGTTAACGTGTTCGTGTGTATACACGTTACGCATGCGCTGTTGGCTAAGAATGAATCAATATTCACAATCAGAACATGTTCACAATATTTGAAACCCGTTAACGGCCAATAGCGTGTAAAAATAGTATCAATATTTTGGCCCACACGTAGCGTCAAAACAAAGTGAAGTCACAATTATTCAAACATTGATTTCGCTAACGACGGAATAACTGCATAAACAGGCCATTCACTTACCGTTTAAAAAATTGAATATGACGCTGATAAACATCTGTTCAGTTTAAATGTCTGGGAATATCAGTAAACATATGAGTTGGCAATATTTTAAGTATGTACACTATTATACTATGAAGGTTGATATACTGTGTTTTCGCTCTCAGACTAGTGTATTTGAAGCTCAAATTAAAGAAAAGAAAACATGAATTGTATCAAAGCAAAATGAAGTTGGAAAAGTGAGTTAATACTGCAAAAAGCTATGTTGCATGTTGATAGAACGTAACAATTGATGTTTCAATTGTTAACCTTCGTTTGCATGGATGAAAGCTCCTTTTTACTACCTGTGTATTCGTAACAGTATTTTAATATCTTTCAATTGACAATAGTTGAATAGAATTGGACACGCTCACTCATGTAAACACGTGTACAAATCGATTATCTTTAAATGAATCATATTTATGGCTGACAATCACGAGGCAGGCACGAGACAAACTACGTTCGATTTTGTCAAAATGTAAATTAGCGTCCTTTACATGAAATCCTTACAGTAGATATCTCGGTACAAGAATACAGATACTCCAAAACCTTAAAAGGAGATAACTTATGGTTACCACCTGCAAATATTTAAGTTACATTTTTCGTGTACAATACACCACACCATAAACAAAACATCATAACAAATACACATTATTCAGCGTGTGTGAACGAAATGGAACGATCAATTCCAAGTATCGCGGGTACAAGCCGTAAACTAAAACTAAGCTTTAAATGTATCACAAAACATAATGTGTAAACGTAATGAAAAACGTGAACAAATAAATTTTTATTTTTAAAACGGCAAAGCCTATAGAAAAGTTTTACTTTTGCAAAAGTTAAGCTGACAAAAATACATGTCAGTCATTTTTGACATGATATCACCAGGCAATAAATATAGGCGCATCTCAAGAAGCTTAAAGAGTATCAACAATTTGACGGCAATAAACTCATTGTTTGATCTGAGTTAACTGATAGAGGTGAGTTTAATCTCTCCAACTACCTGTGTAGGTGTATTACCTGTGTTCATAAAAATACTACACGGGCTTGATTTTTTGTTTCAATGGCAAAATAATGAAGTGCGCATTTACAGTATAACCTGGATTGAGGATATAATTGATAATAGATATATGAGATAATTGCAGACAAAGAAACATCCTCATCATCATCATCATCATCATTATCATAATAATAATAATCATCATCATCATAAACATCATCATCATCAGCAGCATCATCATTATCATCACCACCAGCAGCATAATCATCATCATCGTCATCGTCAGAAGCAGAAACTGAAGCAGCAGCAGCTTGATAATCGTCACCATCAGGACATCACCATCACTACCATCATCATTCTCATCATCATAATTATCATCCTCAACATCATCGCAATCATCGCCATCGTCAGTATGATCGACACCCTTATTATCATCATTAACATACAAAACATCATCAGCATAATCACCATCAGTATCATCACAGTCAATGCAAAGCCCTCCTAGCTCGTCATACTGATATAATAAGTAGATTAACCAATTTAAAATTCGCATAAATAATGTTTAAGTTTTCATCGACGTACAAGCGTGTCCAATTAATACCCCAATAGTCCGTACTGAACGTTAACGTTGTTTGTTTATTCGCATGGTAACAATGTCAATAAAGCCTGTGCGTGCTCAATTTCTAGTAACAAAAATGCAATCTAAATACTGCGATCGCATACATGCCCTGACGCGACGTTGTTAACAGACAAACATACTGTTAACAATACTGGATGATATTTTAATTGTACGGTGGTCTATACGGCCCCTAAAAGATAAGTGTTCATTTATAGACGAAGTGACGATCTCTAAAATGTATCACCGATTCCATAGATTATATACTACGACATATAAAATAGCAAAATTCTTAAGCGCATGTAGAAGTTCTTGCATATCTTAACAGATTTTGCAAATGAAAAAATGTTCATATGGGTGGAATACATTGGAGTGAATATGCTGTTCACGCGACATTACTGATAATACGTTAAACAACATTTTATGCCCGTACAATTAAACCATTCATTTTCATACAGATTAATCACTAAATATGCATTCTTTTGTGAAAAATAGCTTTAATTTAACGTCGCGTTCCCGCTTAGATACGACACGTATTATTTACGAACACTCGATTTCCATTAGCATTAGAATTGAGAATTTCGCTGAATGCTATTGACGGATATAATTACATTTAATTAACCACAAATTGCTACTGCTTTATTGGTGAATCACGGGGTTTGTGAAAAAGTATAACCGCCATGAAGCGATACTTTTCTTTGGTGTGTTGTGCTCTTTTAATTTTTACTTTTTTGCAGTAGGTTTTATAGGAAAAATTGATAACAAAGGATTCATCTCGATAAATGTGAGTGTCTGATCGCATTTATATGTATAAATGTATTGAATAATAAATAATTATATCATATTTCAAGATGCGTGATGAACTATACCGTTTTATATTTATTCTGGTATCGTAAGGCGTAAACGTGCTTTTTTAATGTATTATATTATTTAGATACCTCCAACAATAAACAAGTAATGGCGTGTTACGTTGCATACATGTAATCAAAACTATTAAAATGACATGTTCGTATAGCTGTAAGGCGTAGTTGTTTGTTCAATTACGGATCACAAATATTGATTTTGCTTCGCGCATTTATGTTTTAAATTCTATTGACAGTGTATTTGCTGTAAACAAAACCATTAAGAGATTGATCATTTTGCCAATAATACTTTTGATAACAAACTTTCCCGAAACGTATGGTGTCTTATTTCACTTAAATTGTTCATGCTTAGTTGTGTGTGTGAAGGGCATCTATACAACAACCAGCCTATACGACGCGTATACCCCGCTACGAAAAATGAATGTAATTATCGTTGTGGGGTGCAATATTCAAACCTGTTTGTGGCGGACACGAGTATGCTAATTGTTACAGTTACAGGGGCAATTAGAAAAATACATTGTTTAGGAGTCATGTAGCAGGCATGATAATGTTCGACATTATTTATTATATTATTGTATTACTTGAATTATTTAGTCCCCAGTTATTATACGTTTACACTTTTGATCATGTATTAAGGCAAGTTTAGTCTACTTTATCTGATGACCATTTATCTGACATAGCATATATGTGTGTTAGTTATGTAATTGATAGATCAACTAATCTTTGTATGTGCATGATATTGGTTAAACGTTATGTTTACACATTTGATAATTGTCAATTACTGTTTTAAAATTATTTCTTTCATAAATGGTTTTATGTACGAACTACTCACTCGGTAAACTACTACGTCATCAACTTTAGCTCTATATATGAGGAATAGTTTTAATAGACATTTCGTTAAAATAATGCAAACTTTAACATAAGCAACTTTTGAAGGTCAACTAGAAGAGTAGCATACAACAGGGAAAAGCTACAGTCTCATTTTATCTTGTTGAACGATTTCCATTTGAAACAAACGGGTTGAAAGCTGAAATCGTTCATTGCCAACAATCTTGAAATAAATCACACACATTGGCGCTTAAAAGTATTTAAAATTAAAATGTTGTTTTGCGTTTGTTTTTTTTTTTGTCAAATTAAGAAAGATTTGGAACCAACACGATGGTACACTTTGTCGCCGTTTTTTGTTACAATTGGACTGAAAAGGCCTTCAATACTCAGTTAGACGGAGATGTGTCCTGGTAAGGCGCTTAACGTTTTATGTAAGAAATGCATCATGAACCATAAGTTAGATAAAACATTGTTATATTGGCATTAACTTTTCAAATCAATCAAGCAGGAAGACATACTTCAGTCTCCAACTGTTTGTCTAATAGCTTCTTTACTTTATACATACAGATATAATGTGACCCGAAACGAGACTGTATAGACCTCTACCGTTTATCAGTGTGACTCTTTCAGAAAATTAGAACATACATTTCATACGCCGCAATAATTTCTACTGAAAATCCTGTAAGTAAATATGTCAATATGATACTACTGATAAATAGAGGATATGTTTTGATCTCTTCATCATGACCCGATTGAGTCGAGAGCTATCCGCCGAAATGATAAATTGCCATCGACCTGAATTACTCGACCACATTAATCATATACTATCACTGTATTGACATTTTCAAAGTACAGGGGCTCCCCTTAAAATGTTAAGTGCGATCTCACTCTCCTCTCAAAAGGTTATCCGTACCAATTGATCCAACGGCTCTTATTTTTGAATGTGTTACATTTGTTTGAGAATAAAGATGGTGATTTGGGACCTTTAACATGAATTACATAATCTTTCACGAATAAGAACTAGATGTATGTATAAGAAACACATGGATTCTTGAACGATTATTGTCTTGCATATTGCTGATAGAGACTGTGATCACATGTTCTCTCTTGTTCTTACTTTCATTAGTGTAAATATTACATTTTCATTTTGGTAATACATATTGTATCAAACAAATTATAAAGCTTTTTTATAAGTTATTTGGCTACATATCTATATC
>VMBQ01011052.1:0-10837 GCA_007657795.1 Dreissena rostriformis | reverse complement strand
CAGCATCATCATCATCATCACCATCATCACCATCATCATCATCTTCATCATCTTCTTCTCCTGTTTCCTCTTCATCATCATCATCATCATTATTATCATCATCATCATCATCATCATCATCATCATCATCATCATCATCATCATCATCATCATCATCATGATCATCGTCATCATCATCAACGGCCGCATTAGCAACAGCATTATCATTGTCATCGTCATCATCTTCTTCTTCACCATCATTATCTTCTTCATCATAATCAGTATCATCATCATAATCATCATCAACATCAACAAACTGTCACCACCACCTCCACCATTATCGTCATCATCACCATCATAAGCATCGTCATTTTCATCGTAATCCTTATACTGATCATCATTAAGATAAAACTGTAAGACAATAACAATTCAATCAAGAAGCATGCAACTAGTTAGTTAACTGTCACGTACCTTTATCTGTAATCAACATGCAGCATAGTCGTACAATTGTTCACAAGCGTGTCCTATTTATACCCCAATATTCCGAATTGGACGTTTAAGTTGTGTGTGCATTCACATGAAACAATGTCAATAGGACCTGTGCGTGCTTTTGTTACGGTAACATAAAATGCAATTTAAAGATTTCAATCGCATAAATGCCCTGGCGCGATCTTGTTGACACACAAACATACTATTTTGCTATATTGGATGATAGTTTTATTGTACGGTGCTCTGTACAGGCCCATTAAAGATAAGTGTTAAATAAATAAATAAAAATTAAATTAAATAAAATAAATTGAAGTTAAGTGTTAAAAATACTACGGCGTATACAATTTCAAAATTCGCACGCGCATATAGAAGCATATAATAAGTAAACACCGATTTGATATGATTTGATAATGAAAACTCATCCATTTCATCAAATGATCTGAACATAATTTGACAATTTTAGCATTTGTGATGTTGGTGGAACACTTTGGAGTGTATATGCTGTTTACGAGACATTACTGACAATACATTGAACACCGTGTTACGTCCGTAAATTTAAACCGTTTATATATATACATATGCAATCTTTTGTGAACAAGTCGCTTCAATTGTATGCCGCGTACCCGCTTACAGAAGACGAGTATGATTTACAACCACTCGTATTCCATTAGCATTACAATTGAGAGATTTGCAGAACGGTATTGACGGATATAACTACATGTAATTAACCACAAATTGCCACTGCTTCACTGGTTTATCACGGGATGTGTGAAAAAGTATAACCGCCATGATAAAAAGCTTGACTTTTCGTTGGTGTGTTGTTTCTTTTAACCTTTTTTTTAATTAGATTTTATAGGGAATATTGATAACAAACATATAAAATGCATCTAGATTAATGTGAGTTTCGGTTTGCATATATCTGTGTAAAAAGATTAAATAAAAATATATCCCACTTCATGATGCATGATTAATAATACAGTTGTATCTTTGTTTTCTCATCATAAGGCTTACACGTGACTTTTGAATGGATTATCTTATTTAGATTACTCGAATATTAAGACTGACTAGAGAAAAACGAGTATTGGCGTGTAACGTTGCATAAATGTATTTAAAACCTTCAAACTGACAAGTTTTTTTGGCTGTCAAATGAACTAAAAACGAGTTCATTTACGAATACGCTCAACACAGATAAAGATTGTCAACTCTCGAAATCCCTTTATCCACTGTGTTTCGTTTCCTCAACGTTAAACGTTCTAGTATGGTACTCACTTGAAGGCAGACCGATAAATCTAAAGTGAAACTAATTATTACATTTCTATGATAACGCTAGCAATGCGATGAAAAAAACACGTATATTAACTAAATGTTGATAAGCACCGCAAATAAATATCAGCCTACCGCTGAGGCATGGTCACGTGGAGGGGTGTTAACAACATAAGTATCGTACAAGTGATTGAGCAAATTATGTGATATTTTAAGAGGCAAATTCAATATCAAGTATTGGACTTTATAAACACGGACATATATTAGATAAACTTAATGCATACATGACAACATAACTATGGATTTAACGTTAAAAAACTATTTACTTTTAACTAAGATTTTTTTTCACAGGAACCTGGCATAACTATTGTGAAATATTTTGTTGACATCAAGAAAATCCGGACGATGATTCAATCTCGTTAGTAGTTCTAATCCCGACCGATCACAAACGTGTCAATGCAACGAAGATAAAGTAATATCCTAAATCAATAACGTGTTCTTCATTTGTGAAGAAGTGTATTAAAACGATCAACATATTCAGTTGATTTATTGAAAGTAAAGAATGAACTGATTAAGTAAGCTCAGTATGGTTTAGTCACATATATTAATTTGGATTAAATATTGCTTAGTCATGATATGTATGTTATATAGGTACGAAACAAATTCTTCAAAGGATAAATACATGTACAAATGCGATGGCGACCAGGTCAGCGCATGGCATGAATGTCAAACAAAGCGTTGTTTTAGAAAACAAATTTCAGCGACGATCAGTTTAGTTATTTAAACATGAATACGAAGGAAAAATTTATAAAATAAAAATGGATTGAAAAACAATTGCAAAAAGTACTCGGGTATTAGAGTTTCAAAACAATAACAATTCAAAACTTTCTTTGACATGTTTACAACTTATCCGTTTCAAAAAATGTGCATGGACAAAGGTATTTTAGGAAATGAATGAATTGTTGATTAATTTGTATATTCCCTTTTCTGAATTGTTTAAAAAAAAAAAATTCTTTAGAACAGAATTATGCGTCGAAGATCTTCAATTATTACAGATAGTTGTTCAGTAATTGCACATACAATACAAACGTTAACAATACCCGTTAATTGTTAGACATAAAGAAAGGAAAGTGTTTATGTAAATGGTCTTTACATGGCTTTATTACGATAACGTTGATTATTCAGCGATAGTTTTTGTGTTATTTGTATTCATGCAAATGTCTAAGAAGTAGATCTTAAAAATAGACATATACTTTAACTTTAATTTTGATATACGTCGGGATGATAAACGTATTGCCATCGACTTGAATAGCTCGCCTTAAGTGTATTTTCATTCAAAGTATCGTGTCTCCCCATACAAATAATATAATTGCAATTTTGCTCTCCTTTCTAAAGCTTATCCGTCACACAATATAACACGGCTTTAATTTTCGAACACTAAAGTTTATAGGTGGATGTGTGTTTATTTTGTATTAGAACATATATTATAATATCTTACCTATCTGATGCATAATGCTGTCAACGGCTATGGAGAACTATATGTATGTAGACTAAACTGAATTTAAATATTGCTTACAGAGACCAAGAAAAAAATATGTCCTGTTTTCTTACTGTCATTAGAGGAAATCACTTTTGTATCAAACTAATGATTACAATTTAAGCTATATTGATGATTTATCGCTTAGCAAGATATCTTGAAGTGTTTTAAGTACTGATTCACGATACATCTCTATTAAAGAACAAAACAATGGCTGTCTGATGTAAAGTAATGAATACACGATAGGCTAAACATTTCCAACCTTTGCATGATTTATTGGACAAAAGAGACTTCAGTTAACAAACATCAGTAGTTTAACGTGTGCGCGTTTTTTTTGGTTACCAGTTATACGTATTTACATATTGAATTGTTTCAATTATCGATTTTGCTCACCGCTTTTCGGTGCAAAAAATAAAAGTAATTTTAAAAGTGCACTCAAGTGTTTTCAAATTGTGTTGTAATTATGAGCCTTTTCGGGAACTACATTGATCTCTTTTTTTCGTTTTTCCCCCGTTTCCGTTATCCGATTAATTCGCAGCTTCAGACATTTATAATATATAATTCAGATCTAAAACAATCTAATGTTTATCAAGTACATAGAATGTGTTTGACTGTTTTATTGGGTATTCATTGACTTGTTTCGCTGTTGTTATGTTCTCGAAATCAAAATAAAATAGCAATTCTTTCAAGAAAAAACTACAAAACAGTTTAACAAAGCACACTTTTTTGATAAGCAATAAAGGGTAATTTGTCAATTAATGTCATCAAAACAGACGCTTATACATATCAGCCACTACCTCAAAGATAACACCAGCAACACAGATAATTGTTAATTGAACACCAAGAGACTGGTTAATACGATTGCGACATGGCAGTACATGGACACATTGATCAAACGATGTATGTTCTTAAGAAGGAAACTTTAGCCCTGATCAACTGAAAGAATTGATATCAGAGTACTTGCAAAATGTCACAATGAGTATATGCATGCTACAATAAAATACAGCCACATAGGGTAAAACAACTAGCACTGGCAAATCAAATAAGATAAGACTTACTCAGGATTGCGCTAGACTTTTAAACACAACATAACGAATTCCTCGGTACAAACAATGCTGACCCATTGTATTATCCAATGGCACTTTCATTGAAATAAGAACGGTTAATACGGTTTGTTATTTTGAACTGATTTTTAAACTGGTCAGGTTTGTTTGTACCTGCAGATCAGTACGTGTTTTCAAGAGTTGACATATTGCGGGATACGTGTATGACGTTACACGTTAATTAGTTGGTAGAATGCCTTTGATCATTTGTGGTTTAAACAAATCCCAACAATTACCTGCCATAACGAAGCTAATAAGAGCAAAAAATGTACATGGTAAATATTTCGTTATGTTTTAAACACCGAATTCTACTACCTGTCGAGTGTTTTTTTTTTACATTTCATAAATGCTTGTATATATTGTTTTTACAAAAGAAAAAATAGGTTATCAGAAAATGGTCGATGATATAAAGTCACGTTGTATTAGCCATTACAATTTGGGACAGCTCTCGTATATTTGAAGTACAACATTTAGTTTTACGAGGCATGTTTTGTGTTCATGTGTATACACCTTACGCTAACATTTTTTACCAATAATGAAACCGTATAACCATTCAGTCTCAAGTAGCTTTAGCGAGTATCCATACTTTGACGGCAATAAAGTCATTGTTTGATCTGGGTGTATTTGAATAGATGAGTTAAACCTCCCCAATAGATAATGTATCTGTGTACATAAACGTACCTCAATGGTTTTATTTTTTTTGTTTACATTGATAACTTATGAAGTGTGTTTTACCATATACTCTGGAGTGAGGAACATGATATGATGTTATTATGGGCACGAAACACTTAGCCCAGAATTAATCACAACACACAATGTGTAGTTATGTAATTGTTTAATTGAATGTGCTTCTTTTTTCCACTGTGACTTTATATTATGTTTGTAATATATGTATTTGTGTAATGATTATGTACTTATTTTACAATTCGAAAATAAACTTATGTTCTGTTCTGTTCTGTTCAACGTAATGAAAAACTTGAATTTTAAAATACACTCTAATTTAAACAACGGCAAATGCTACTCGGAAATTCCTTACTTGCAAAATTGAGGAATTGCTAAAAACAAATACATGTCAGTCATTATTAATGTTTTATCACCGATCTATACAACTAGACGTATCTCAAGAAGCTTAAACGAGTATCCACAAATTGACGGCAATACAGTCATTGTTTGATCTCGGTTAACTGATAGAGGTGAGTTAAACATCTCTAACTATCATGTTTAAACCGATAGATTATTAATTACCTGTGTACATGCAATCACCGCAAGGGTTTGATTCGTTTGATTTTAAATGGCAAACTAGTTCAGCGTGCATATACGTCGTCGTCGTCGTTGTCATCGTCATGATCAACATCAGAACTACCACCATCATCATCATCACCACCATCATCATCATCATCATCATTATCATCAGAACCACCACCATCATTATCATTACCACCATCATTATCATCATCATCATGATCATCATCAGAACCACCATCATCATCATCACCACCACCATCATCATCATCATCATGATCAACATCAGAACCATCACCATCATCACCACCACCACCACCTTCATCATCAGCATCATTATCATCATCAGAACCACCACCATCATCATCACCACCACCATCATCATCATGATCATCATCATGATCATCATCATAATCACCACAACCATCATCATCATCATCATCATCAGCAGCAGCAGCAGCATCAACATCATCATCAGCAGCAGCATCATCATCATCATCATCACCACCACCACTATCATCATCAACAGCAGCAGCAGCAGCAACATCATAAGGATTATCATCGCCATCATCTTCTTCTTCTGCATCATCATTATCTGTATCATTATCATCATCATCAACATCAACAAACAATCATCACCACCTCCACCATCATCATCATCATCAGTGAAAGCGTCATCCTAATAATCATCATCATTAAGATACAACCAAATCAATATCATCATCAATATCATCACAATCATAGCAAATCCCTCCTTCGTATTTGCACTAATATAACAAGCATTTTTACCATGTTATCCTCGCGAAACAATTTAAGGGCATTCATCGTAAAACTGTAATACATTTACAATTTAATCAAGAAGCATGCAGCTAGTTGGTAAACTGTCACGTACTTTTATCTCTCATTAACATGCATCATAGTTGATCAATTGTTCACAAGCGTGTCCAATTAACACCGCAATGGTCCGTATTGTACGTTTCAGCAGTTTTTTTTTATTCACATGGTAACAATGTCAATAATACCCATGCGTGCTCTATTACTGGTAATATTAAATGCATTCTAAATATTGCGATTGCATAAATGCCCTGGCGCATTCGTGTTCACAGTATGTTTTACTGGATGATATTTGTATTGTACAGTGCTCTTTACATGCCCATTAATGATACGNTTTTTTTTTTTTTTTTTTTTTTTGGTGCCCGTTTGAGCACTACTATTTAGCACCCTGTTCAGCCTAATTAGCCTATTTAACAAGTTAAGTCCATCAATTGAAAAATGCATTTTACTTAGCCCTTTTAGCATATTTAGCAGGCTTTTCAGCCAATTTTTTAGCCTACTAGTATCTAGGAGGTTTGGTACATATGTTAAAAAATACATCCTATTAAGCATATTAATCAGTATTTTCCGCCTATTAATCCATTTTAGCAAGTTTAGTACATATATTGAAAATACGTCATATTTAGCATATTTAGCGTATCAAGCAGCCTTTCCTGCTTACTTAGCCTATAAAACAAGTATATCAAATAAGTTGAAACAAACATCATTTTTAGGCTATTTAGAAACCTATTCAGCCTAATCAGTCTATTTAGCTTTTTTATCAATCGTATTAAATAGGTTGAAATATACATCCTATTATTAAGTTAAAGCATATTTAGCAGCCATTTGCATTATTTGCACAACGAGTTTGTATGAAACTTTAAGGGTCCCATTCGAACAAACCAGAGTTATCACAAGAAAGTGACCTAGCGCTGATCTACTGTCGGCTGCCTGTCGGGCTGACCTAGTTTCGACCCAGGGTTTTAGTTAGGGTTGGCATGTGGGGAACGTACATCAAGCCTATTTAGCGTAGTGTATACACTATATACGGCAAGTGGATATGCAAATTTAAGAGCCCCTTTCGGACAAACAAGAGTTATCCCCCGGAAGCGACCTAGTGCACGCTGATCTCCCGTCAGCTGCTTGTCGGGCTGAACTAGTTTCGGGCCGGGGATGTAATTAGGGTCGGCGTCAGAGGGGACGGCGAACATACATCCTATTTAGCATATTATGCGCTATATATACGGCGAATGGGTGTTCACTTTTAAGGCACCATTTCGGACAACATGAGCAATCCCCTGAAAGCGACATAGTACACGCTGTTCTCCCGTCGGCTGCGTGTCGGGCTTACCTAGTTTCGGTCCGGGGTTTTATTTAGGGTCGACGACAGGGGGACGTGCATGCAGCCTATTTAGCGTATTATGCGCTTTATCCACGGCGAGTGGTTATGCACATTTAAGGCCCTTTTCTGACAAACGAGTTATCCCCCGGAAGCGACCTAGTGCACGCTGAATTCTCGTTGGCTGCCTGTCGAGAGGACATAGTTTGCGCCCAGAGTTTTAATTTGGGGTCGGCGTCTGTGGCCGTACATACAACCTATTTAGCGTAGTATGCGCTATTCCCACGGCGAGTGGGTATGCACCTTTAAGTTCCCCTTTCGAACAAACAAGAGTTATCCCCGTAAGAGACCTAGTGCACGCTGATCTCCCGTCGGCTGCGTGTCGGGCTGACCTAGTTTCGGTCCGGGGTTTTATTTAGGGTCGGATTTACGGGGCGTGCATGCATCCTTTTAAGCGTATTATACGCTATATCCACCGCGAGTGGGTCTGTCCATTTAAGATTTTCGGAAAAATAAGAGTTATCCCCCGAAAGCGACTTATTTCAAGGAGATCTCCCGTCGGTTGCCTGTAAGGCTGACCTTGTTTCGGCCCTGGGTTTTAATAAGGGTCGGCGTCTGGGGGACATACATACATCCTATTTAGCGTATTGTGCGCTTTATCTGCCGCGAGCGGATATGCACCTTTAATGATCCCTTTTAGACAAATAAGAGTAATTCCCTATGTGACACATTTGAACGGCGCTCTGGGAAAACCGGGCTTAATGCATGTGACACATTTGAAAGGCGCTAAGTTTTCGCCAAACGCGGTTCTTATGCTTCTAGTTATCACAAAATACTCATGTGTATGCATTTGCCTTTGCTTTTAATGATTGCTCAATACGTGAATATTTGAATAATTATGTACTTCATATGTTGTTTATGTGAATATGTGTATATGTTTTATATACAAATGCACATGTAAATATGCTTAAATATGTAATATTCATGTACATAATGCATAGTTTTTGTCATTGATTCATATTTCATTTACGTTTTAAATTAAAAATGAAATGCATTATTTAAAATAAACAAAAATGAATTGATACAAAAACGTGTTTTTTTTCTATTCTAAATCGCATGAGTAAGGATGCAATATTCATATAGATATTCACATGTTCAAAGGTATCGCGTGTTGTCCTTTGATTTATCTAAGGGAGACAATCTAATCGTGTAGGTTTTTAGAAGTTTTTACAAACGTGTGTGAAGTAAGCGTTTTAGCCTATTTAGAAAGTTTAGTACATAGGTTAAATCATGCATCCTATAAAGCCTTTTTAGCATATTTAGCACCCTTTATAGCCTATTTAGCCCATGTATAAGTTCAGTACATAGGTTGGAAAAAACATTCTACTTAGCCTGTTTAGCATATTTAGCAGACTTTTAATCAGCCACTTTTTTCCTGCTTATTAAGCCTATTAAAAAGTATATGAAAAAGGTTGAAACAAACATCCTATTTAGGCAATTAGGAACCTATTCAACCTATTTAGCAATTCTATTTTATATGTTGAAACATACATACTTTTATCAAGTTTTAGCCTGTTAAGCAGTCATTTGCATTATTTGCACATCGAATTTATATGGACCTTTCGAACAAAAAAAAACAGTTATCCCTAGGAAGTGACCTTACGCACGCTGATCTACCGTCGGCTGCCTGTCGGGCTGACCTAGTTTCGGCCCGGAGTTTTAGTTAGAGTTGGCGCCAGGGGTACGTACACCAAGCCTATTTAGCGTTGTATATGCAATATCTATGACAAGCGGATATGCAACTGTAAGAGCCCATTACGGACAAACAAGAGTTATCCCCCGGAAGCGACCTAGTGCACTCTGATCTCCCATCAGCTGCTTGTCGGGCTAAACTAGTTTCGGCCCGGAGTTTTAATTAGGGTCGGCGTGCGAGGGGGGAGGGGTGGGCGTACGTAAAGCCTATTTAGCACATTTTGCGCTAAATCCACGGTGACAGGGTGTGCACTTTTTAGGCTGACCTAGTTTCGGTCCGGGGTTTTATTTAGGGTCGGCGACTGGGGGACAAGCATGCATCCTATTGAACGTAGTATGCGCTTTATCCACGGCGAGTGGGTATGCACATTTATGGGCCCTTTTCGTCTAAACAAGAGTAATCCCCCGGAAGCGACCTATTGGACGCTGAATTTCCGTCGGATGCCTGTCGGGCGGACCTAGTTTCGGCCCGGGGATCTAATTAGGGTCGGCGTCAGGGGGACGTGTATGCAGTCTATTTAGCCTATGATGCGCTTTATCCACGGCGAGTGGGTATGCAACTTTAAGGACCCCCTTTCAAACAAACAAGAGTAAACCCCCGGAAGAGACCTAGTGCACGCTGATCTCCCGTCGGCTGCGTGTCGGGCTGCCCTAGTTTCGGTCTTTGGTTTTATTTAGGGTCGGCGTCTGGGGGACGTACATACAACCTATTTAGCGTATTATGCCCTATATCCACGGCGAGTGAGTATGCACCTTTAAGAGCCGCTTTCGAAAAAAAAAGAGTTATCCCACGGAAGAGACCTAGTGCACGCTGATCTCCCGTCGGCTGCGTGTCGGGCTGACCTAGTTTCGGTCAGGTGTTTTATTAAGGGTCGGCGTCAGGGAGACGTGTATGCAGCCTATTTAGCCTATGATGCGCTTTATCCACGGCGAGTGGGTATGTACCTTTAAGGGTCCCTTTCGGAAAAACAAGTTATCCCCCGGAAGCGACTTATTTCAAGGAGATCTCCCGTCGGTTGTCTGTCGGGCTTACCTAGTTTCGGCCCGGGTTTTTTTTTAATAAGGGTCGGCGTCTGGGGGACATACATACAGCCTATTTAGCGTACATGTATTATGCACTATATCTACGGCAAGTGGATATGCACCTTTAAGGGTCCTTTTTGGACAGATAAGAGTTTTTCCCCTGGAATGCACGCTGATCTCCCGTCGGCTGCCTGTCGGGCTGACCTAGTTTCGGGACCACCACCATCACCACCACCACCAACCGCATCACCACCACCATCATCATCACCACCACCACTATCAACAACACCATCGCCA
>VMBQ01011051.1:5276-26312 GCA_007657795.1 Dreissena rostriformis | reverse complement strand
GAGACGGACAGCCATTCATGACAGATGGTAGGCAAACGTACAATCCCCCTCGGTGTCGCTATTTTAGCGGACTTAACTAACTTATTGTCAGGCATTTTACTTTGTCAGTGTTAACCATATCGATTAATGTTTTTTACATTTCTCGTGACGCTTGTCAGTTTTTGGTAGAATTTAAACTTTAAGATCGTAACGTCGAGTTGTTTTAAGTGTAATAAACACCCTCGACGTACGATATTTGGAGCGATATTTTTGCCATAAAGTTGCCATAAAGAACTACTGACGGCAACTTGAGCATCGATGACTTTCATTGATGGCTTATTCTCGAAAATTGCAACTGCAAGTCTCGACATATCAACCATACATTTTATTTTCAATGACTTATTCAACGATTTTTAAGTACAGATACAGGGTGTTATACAGGGTGTCATCCCTCTTGTCCTCAACTTCCTCAACAACGCGAATCAATTATCCATATGGCTAGATATTAAAGTGTATAGATTGTAAAAACAATTTTATCTTCAAATTAGGTTAAACCTTTTCCTGAACACAGAAACCTTACATTTAGTTTACAACATAAATATATTGGAAGAGATTCAAAATAACTAACTAATAAGTTAAGTGGGAAATGTAATATCATGCGTGAGTGATCTGATATGTACCCTCGGCATTAATGCCATTAATTGTGTACAACTTTAATATAAATATTTTACACTTCATTTCATTTAATGCAAATGCATCTGTCTTAGAGGAAAGTCGCATATAAATTGGGATCGGCATATTTGTTTCCATGATTGCAGAAACGTCAACAGTTGATAAATTATAGAGAGTTTATTCAACATACATTAGGCTTTAAGCCCATGAGTAAACACATATTACAACACAATATATTCACAAATGGTCAATGGCGTACAGAATTGTTAACAGAACGTAGATCAAATGCTTAATACAACAAATACATGTACAATTTATCGTTTATTGTTTTTTTTATATATAAATTAGATAAATAAATGAAAGTATATAAACTATAATTTACGATCGGCATTTACAGTAAAGTTGTATTGACAGTTGAAAGAAATAAAACGACTGCAAATGACCTTTCCAAGGCGATAAACCTATTGTTTTGTATTATGTTATATTTATTGTAGTGTTATGTTATGAAACATAGTTTAACACAAGAATGTCTCTATTTTATTTTGTAACACCAACACGAACGTCGAAGGCAGGTCGATGTGATCAATGGACATCAACACGGAAGCTGAAAACTACAAAATCGGAAATAAAATCGGAAACCTAACTAGAGCTGACAAAACAGAATCGTTCATTTAAAGACATACGTATTTCTGGCAAATAAATAACAAGTTATTTGAGATAAACTGGTCGTAAACGTATGGTTTGCCTAAAATCAATGACCGTTTAATGAAACATAATTGAAGAAATAAAATCTTTTGTAACAACTATCGCCATCAATATAAATTATATGTTTAACTTCGTTTGCGTCTGCGTCTCTGCGTATGATAAATGAGCATTCGAAACTAAATAAATATACTGTACGGAGACCGTTATGCGATGGAGTAATTAATTATTTCTGGGAAATAGCACCTACTTTTATCATTTAATGCTGACCTATTGTTTTGTCTTCCATCACTGTTAGGTACTTTATTGTCTTCCATCACTGTTAGGTACTTTATTATTGACAAGAAGAGTACACACATCATTTCCTTGCAGTGGATATATGCATACTTTGCATCCACCGTACACTGGTTTAACGTTCCTTTAACGATTACAAAACAGGAGTGCTTGATTAACTGTGTATGTAGTGTATATATAAATTTTTAGGCATATTTTAAATTATTGTATTTTATACCTATGACGCATTTTCGCACAATGCTGAAATGTACGTTGGTGTTCTTGTTCAATCTCTAATTGTGTGTCATCACATTTATTTCAGTTGGAAGTATCCCTAATGCAGAGCTCCAGTATAATATAAAAATAGAAGAAAGAAACACAAATGTTTAAACAACCTGAGCTCGAAGCACTGACCTTTTGGTTTAACAGCTACAGCCTTAATCGATGCTATAACCATTATTATGCGTACTTTATATAAGTCATACACCTATTGTCACACAACGACGTCAGCAGAGGCACCCCATGTTACTAAATCGTTTCGCGTTTAAAACGGTTTTCAATATCATCAATTTATAATTATTATTACTGCTTAATAAATATAAGTGTACTGTATGAATCTATGCAATTGGTGTTATTTTACTCTCTGTAGTACAGATTTTGTTTTATTTGTTTCAATCTGTGACAAAATGTTAGTAAATTGTCATTTCGACACTTTGTGAACATCTTGGAGAATATATTAGACTATGAAATAATATAGTTTTGATCCAAGTTTTATTCAATGGAGATGTATGTTTTTGATTGTATTTTTTTGCTGTGTTTTATGTGTACACTTGCCATTATACATTTTGTGAAGGACGCATATGGAGTTTTTATTTTGATTGCTTTGAGCTTTAATTCCTAAGACTATTCCAACTTAAAATGGATGCATCCGTAGCTATTAAAATCCAATTGTTGTTTACGTGGAAATTCTATCATTTACTAGTCCTTAAGGGAATTGCTTTATTATATCTTAGGAAAATGACATATTGAACAAATAAGCAAATCAACACATCACTTAACATAAAAAAAACGTAAACCACTTGATGGAAATAGCATCGCCTCCAGTATTTCAAGATCGCCAGCGGTCATTGAATTTCACCGCCTGTGATAGTCAATTCATTAACAGACTTTGTATCGAAACATTCGATTGGCATCATGAAATACTATTCATAAGAACGCTTTATCATTAACTTGAATCTTCCATTGAATACAGATCTATTTCCCGTCTAATTGGACCTACTGGTCAGTTACTTTACAATTGACCTGTCAATCAACTCACGCTCAAGCCCTTGTGTAAAATGAAAGTGTCCAAACATAATTAGTTTTTCACAAACATTTCAAATTGTTCACTTTAACCTGTATAAATTATCCGGAACTTTAAAGCATTTCCCGTGCTGTTTAAAATGATTACAGTCCTGATTTGACAGGGGGCATCGTTTCTGCCAAGCAATTTAAACGAAAGTACAGAAAAGATGCACGAACGGGAAAGCAACCGAAATAATTTCTTAAATATCTCACATTGATTTGTGGCATTCCCCAGAATGACTTGAGGTTGAAAAAGATGTTCACTTGAGGCAAACTGTCAATTGAAACAACANAACATCTTGGAGAATATATTAGACTATGAAATAATATAGTTTTGATCCAAGTTTTATTCAATGGAGATGTATGTTTTTGATTGTATTTTTTTGCTGTGTTTTATGTGTACACTTGCCATTATACATTTTGTGAAGGACGCATATGGAGTTTTTATTTTGATTGCTTTGAGCTTTAATTCCTAAGACTATTCCAACTTAAAATGGATGCATCCGTAGCTATTAAAATCCAATTGTTGTTTACGTGGAAATTCTATCATTTACTAGTCCTTAAGGGAATTGCTTTATTATATCTTAGGAAAATGACATATTGAACAAATAAGCAAATCAACACATCACTTAACATAAAAAAAACGTAAACCACTTGATGGAAATAGCATCGCCTCCAGTATTTCAAGATCGCCAGCGGTCATTGAATTTCACCGCCTGTGATAGTCAATTCATTAACAGACTTTGTATCGAAACATTCGATTGGCATCATGAAATACTATTCATAAGAACGCTTTATCATTAACTTGAATCTTCCATTGAATACAGATCTATTTCCCGTCTAATTGGACCTACTGGTCAGTTACTTTACAATTGACCTGTCAATCAACTCACGCTCAAGCCCTTGTGTAAAATGAAAGTGTCCAAACATAATTAGTTTTTCACAAACATTTCAAATTGTTCACTTTAACCTGTATAAATTATCCGGAACTTTAAAGCATTTCCCGTGCTGTTTAAAATGATTACAGTCCTGATTTGACAGGGGGCATCGTTTCTGCCAAGCAATTTAAACGAAAGTACAGAAAAGATGCACGAACGGGAAAGCAACCGAAATAATTTCTTAAATATCTCACATTGATTTGTGGCATTCCCCAGAATGACTTGAGGTTGAAAAAGATGTTCACTTGAGGCAAACTGTCAATTGAAACAACACACAAAAATAAAAAAGAGCATTTTGTGTCTTGTAAAATCTTGGTTACCAGACCACATCTAGCGTTGGAATTTTTGCTAGTGTTATAAGGAACACTGATTATCCCCACGCTTTAAAAGCTTGGGGATATTGTATTGATCTCCTCTGTCTGTCCCTCCGTCCGTCCTGGCCACTATCTTCTCCTACACTATTTGCACTAGAACATTGAAACTTACACACATGGTAGCTATGAGCAACAGTGCGACGGTGCACTATTTGGAATTTTGATCTGATCTCTGGGTCAAAAGTTATGGGGGCGGGGCAGTTTTCCTTATATGGCTTTAGTAAAACCTGGCCACTATCTCCTCCTACACTGTAAGCACTAGAACCTTGAAACTTACACACATGGTAGCTATGAGCATATGTGCGACAGTGCACTTTTTGGAATTTGGTCCACGGGTACTACCCAAATTTTGTTTCCTACCCAATTTTTTTTTCGTACCCATATTTTTTTCGTAACCAAATTTTTGTTTGCATAACTTCTTCATTGATTCACCAATTGACTTCAAATTAATACCGAACATCTCTTATGACAACACGGTCTATCTCGACTATCCATTTCCACATTACCCATCCCTGGGCCCCATCAACAAAGGCCTTGCCCACCCAAAATTGCCTTTTAATACAACATCTATGCGGCGTGGGGATACGCGTCGGCATCTGCCGCGCCATTTCTAGTTGTTAATGAGCTAACTTTATTTTACGAAATATTTTACGAAATAATCGTTGATTTTGAGTGTTTATGGGGCTTTAAGTGTTGTTTACTGAATGGCATTCCAGTGTCCGATTTTACGTTTATGGTTAAAGCGGAAACCATTCATATAAGTTATATTTTACAATGATGTATTACAGTCAATAGAACAATGATGCAAGAAAGTAAACTACGGCATATTATATATTAAATTGCTACAGCCCATATAAAATGTTGCAATAGAGTAAACTACGGTTGATAATCAAACCGTCTTTTATTTAGGCATGTAGATAGTTTGCATTTATTTAACATTCATCACAGGTGAGCGTAATATTGTTTTTGATTTTTTTTCTTCTTATTATTCATTTTTCTAACATTTAACATTGAAATGTATTTTCATGTCATATAATAATTAAAAGCATTTTGTTATAAAGAGCTGATATTCATTATCGATTACAAACAACCATTATTTAGTATTGAATATTGATTTGTACGTATTTAAATTATATATAGCGCTCAAATGCATGTATCGAATATATATGTTTACTAAATTTACTTTGAATGGTCGAAGCATTTCACAAAACTGTTTTTACTTAAAAATGGTCCCCAAATGTGACTTATATAAATTTAACACGTTTCCGAACTCGCTTATGCATAATATAAAGCTATTATGACAGGTTATCTATTTACGCGTGCCAATCGGGCTCACGTTTATGCATCCTTGTATATCGCAGTTGCTTTAATGTACAAAACTGTATACATGTACGACTGTATCTATTATATTATTATGTTACCGTTGCGTTACACTTGTTGCACAATTCTCGGAAAATAAAACAATTTGTGACTGAATATTAAGGTCACAATTCTGTGTTGTGTCTGATACTTTTAAGGAAATCAATATATCAGAAAAAATATGAATACAAATAATTATCATACTATTCTTTTGTAATAATTAGCTTTTATCCATAACCGTCTATAGTATTTTCTTCTTCGCTGATTAGATCTTCATGTTCTGGCTAAGCTATGATTAAACAGTTTATAAGCTTTAAGCGAAGCGTGTGCCTATAATTATCAGAACCTTGGCTATTTCTAGAATGCATCCACTGTATTTGTATTACAGTTGTTATTAAGTTAGTCTTAAGAATCGCTGCTGAGAAAGGGGCGACTCAGAACGATACGAAGCTTAACTGAAATATGTTCATATTATAAATATCACAGCGTCATTAAATCATTGCCTCTTGTTTTTAATGAGTTCATAGTTGTAACTTAATGCTCATAAGTGTCTAAAAACAATATGCTCTTGTATACATGTGGTGTGTTATACTAATGTGTATAATAATTATGGCTTATAAAGCATGAGTAGCGATGGTATATCTTTTTACGTAACATCTCACTTATTTTAATGAGATTTGAAACGTACACGCGAGGCGAGGGACCACACTAATATGATGTGGATATTTGTTTTTTTTGCGGATAATAACGTTAAATAATTATTTGCTCAGTACATTGAGATTTCTTTTATTTCCACAAGCGCCTGTGTGAGTGAAAATGTGCAAATGTTATCAATTTACTGGGAAATGTTAAACGGTATTACTCCGAATGCAAAAACATTTTCTTAGTCTAATTATGTTGTTTATTCTTCACATACAAATTTATGTTGAGACGTTTATACCCGTACTATTATCTCTTAATAATTGAGTTAAGAAACTAACATTCCAAAGCCACGTTGAATTTTAATGAATAGTTGCATGGATTTCAAACTTCATTTGTCGGGACTGCTACTGGCCCTACCATTTGGTACGTCTGGGCATGATTAGTCTTGACCCGAGAAGACACAGTTAACAAACACTATCATTAAAAGTCACACAGTGGAAAGGCAGAGTTGTTTGTTTGCTTTCTTTAAAAACATAAACACATATATTTGACAGAACATTATTTACATTCGTATATATTATGGTTTTGCAGTTTTCTATGTGTATCAATGCCAGAAAAGTTCATCGGAATATAAACACTTTATGATGTGAAATTCGTTTTATAAGTGTTACATCTTTAACTCCTGATGTTTCCTTAACCATTCTAACCAAACTATCACATTATAGTTGAGTACATATTTGCGTCACAATGCGAAAAGTTTCTGTTCATTTTCAGTGATTAAATGTCTGCTATAAATGATGTTATGCTGACAAGAAAACATTTCATCAATGCACCTTTCTACAACGTTAACGTCAACGCATTTACGTCATTTCAAGTATGCTATTGGTACTGTGTTATGTGTTTGAGTTGTTGGTTGATTTGATTTACGGTCATATTAGACGCAACTTTACTCAAGGTATGAATTGTTTGGGTGATATAAAAAAACAACACAATTTCGTCATACTTCAGTGCCATACACAAAAATCTAGATTATAAACGCATAAAGTTTGCCTGATAATAATTGATAATAATAATAATCCGAAAAAGTATTCTACGATCTGAAATATGTGTCCGGTTTAATTCAATTGGCTGTTAACTGGCTTCCTTTGACTATAGGGAACTACTGTTTTGTCTGTTACAAAATGCGTGTAATACACATTCAATAAACTGAGACTGTGCAACTGCCTGAGGCTTACTATTAACGACAAAAATAAATGTTTATTGTCCTATACGTGTATTTCAAATCGTAAGCACCTTCCTTTGGTCAATTTGAAAGCACACTCGTTTGCGTGTTGATGATCCTAGGTTGTCCGTGTCTACAAAGTATAAAGCGTGTTAATTACCTTATACACAATTATTCTATCGAATAGTTACCAGCAAATCTTGATTCTGCATTGGAAATAGGGTCATGATCGTGATGAAATGGGCGTTCAAACGCGATACAAATTTATGTTGTGTACTTCCCACAATTACTAAGATACAGGAAATGAAATCAACCTGATCAAATAGCGTGTCGCAAAATAAAGATCAATCTGAATCCTTTGTTTTATTCGTTTTATCAATTCAACGTTGTTGAAAAAGACGCGTATATACATTTAAATCGTCATCTTTAGAATAATCGAAAAACATTTGCACATAATTTATAGAAACATAAAATAAACATGTTTTTAACCATGTTATCGATGACGTACATTGCGGATAACGCACATCGTATGGTCCTCTAAGAAATTCTTATTATCATCAAACTTACAATTCATTATCTTAAACAAGATAAATGATCAAGCATAATCATATTTGTTGTTTTGCACTGGCAAATCTTGCTAATTTCATAAAGTGTAAGAAATATTATATATATCGTCATACGTTCCCAATCAATTTTATGGGAATGTATACCATAATTTAAGTAAGTAACATTTAATATACACACACGTTTGTTTTATTTATGTTTTATATAATTAGTTTTTAATATTTTATTAATTGATACGAGCAAAAAACTTAAGCAAACTATGACATTCAAGGACAGTGATCAATCTTGTTGTTTGTACCATTTAGTACACTGACAAAATGTTCTTTTCGCTTACAACGATCTTAGTGAAATCTTATTAAGATTTATTGAGAGTGATTTCATCTGCTTTTTTCACGGAATAGTGAATTTAGAGTTTATGTTCATTGTCAAAACAACACATGACTATGACTTTAAGTGTTTTTTTTTTAAATACGTTCTGAACACAATGTGTTATGAAATCAGATTGAGATTAGATAAACCGTATTACTTCTTCGTTAGTTGCATTATTATCAAGCGCAAACATGAGAACTCAAGTTGTTTCTTTCGTATACATACACACTGAAACGTGTTCAAGGGACCTTTTCACGTTTTGGTAAATTGACAAAATTGAAAAAAAAAATGTTTCAGATTCGCAGATTTTCGTTGAAGTTATGATATTTGTGAGGAAACAGTAATACTGAACATTAACCATGCTCTAAAATATCCAATATATAATTGTTTTGACGATTAAAAAATCTGAAAATTATAAAGCGTTGCAACGTGAAGCGATTGCATAATTTGGAGATTTCTGTTGTTGTCGTTATATTTTGTGCCACTACGAGGATTGCTTACTTAAAGTATACAATACACCACTCACTTTATGAGCACGGATAGCCGAGTGGTCTAAGCGTAAGACTTTTACTCCAGGTGTCAGTGGTTCGAGCCCAGTTGTGGATAACTTGTTTTTCTTAATTTAATTTTATTCTTGTTTTGTTACTGGAGCCTTTTAGTTCCAGTGTTTACATTTATCAATTTAAAGCATTTAATGACAAACTTCAATTCATGTAAAGATCTTTGAAAAGGTCTCTTTAAGCCTCAGACAAAATGTTGACATGATGCAGTATCCAAATAACATTAAATCAATAAGAGCTGCGTCATGCAGAAATGGGCCTTAGGACACAACCGAACAGTGTTGCTTCAGATATGCCTCTGCATCCGTATACGATGAGTCATAATGCTAGCTAATGACCAGATTGCGCGATTGCAAAATATAACACTTTATCACTCGAGCATTCAGATTAAATGTGCTTCGTAACTTAACGTAATGTTAGTGATACACGTATTTCCTGAATATTAATGAAAGCGATACAATCGAAAAATAATTTAATATATATTGATTAATGAGTATTCATAAACAAAACAAAAATTCGAATAGTTGCCTATATCAGTAATGCTACTGTTTTCTTATCTTGTTTACAAAGTATATGTTAGAATATATGCCAGTAGGTTTGACAAGTTTCATTTTTCTAATAAGTGAATTGGTCTATTAAATGAAAATACCTCGCTACTAACGTGAGCATCTTCATGAATTTGTCTAGTTGTTGTTTTTAATAATAAATATAGCGCAACAGTTAAGAAAGTATTTTCCGTTACACACAGGCTAAGCATTGATTTCTGTGTGCAACATCCATTTTTTTGCTAATATTGGTACTGACTAATCGCGTGAATCTATTTTGGTAAAATGAGATGACATAAAGTCAGTACATGTACCCAGCGAATGGGCCTTTTTAATATGTACACACTGATGATAATATTTAAAAAAATAAGTATAGGGTAAAAATAATCTCGTTTTCTTTTCATAACATGCATTATATAATTAATATGACATTCCAAAGGCTGATTTATATGTACTACCCGATTATCTTATGGTTATTTGTTACTATAAGCCTAATTGCAACATGGCCAATAGCCTATTATCCGTCCAATGTGATATTTTTAAATTCGGCATTCATTATGGTGTGACATCTAACGGGTTAAATGTATAAAAGGACAGCGTATCGCAAGTTTATTATAAAGATACACGACACACCGATATAATAAATGTAATCTGTCTGAGCTAGCATAAAAAAGATGATGAACATGTTATTTAAAAATTAACGATTACTAATAGTACTGTTTGTATTTTGTCTAATAATTTAATCAGTTGTTACGTGTTTCGTTCCCTTTCTTCTTGCTTCTGAAATCGTCATTCTGATATGCTGTTTTGCATCTTACCATTGAGTAGTAAAATGGTCATTCCATTGACAAAATATGTATTTGATCTTAATGTTTTCTTAATTACTCTGGACCAAGTGCTCCGTAAAACCGTTTTAATTCCCTAATGTTTGTTTTGATCATTCCGGGGCGATGACCCCAATACGGATTGTATTTTCGAGTGTTTGTTGTGTGTATTTATTGTGTTGTTCGTAATGCTTTCGTGATGTGTCAATAGTTTGCAATTTGCCACCAAGGACCTCGTGTGGTTGTAATGCTTTCTTTTGTCGTAGCTGAAGTTTCACTTTGTTTTGACTTGAAACTGATTTTGTTGTTTCAGTGGCTTTTTATCGGCAACATGTTTACTCACATTTGCTCTAACCTTTCAATAAAATATATGTAAATTTAAACAAAACATTTCATACTGGTCGAAAAAGCGACCAAGGGATAAAGCAGCAGATTACAGATTGTTATGTTGCGAGTTCATGTAGAGTGTCGGTAGTGTTTTCGTTCATTCGAATACACTCGTTCGTTCTTTGCCTACAATGAACNAGAGAGAGAGAGAGAGAGAGAGAGAGAGAGAGAGAGAGAGAGAGAGAGAGAGAGAGAGAGAGAGAGAGAGAGAGAGAGAGAGAGAGAGAGAGAGAGAGAGAGAGAGAGAGAGAGAGAGAGAGAGAGAGAGAGAGAGAGAGAGAGAGAGAGAGAGAGAGAGAGAGAGAGAGAGAGAGAGAGAGAGAGAGAGAGAGAGAGAGAGAGAGAGAGAGAGAGAGAGAGAGAGAGAGAGAGAGAGAGAGAGAGAGAGAGAGAGAGAGAGAGAGAGAGAGAGAGAGAGAGAGAGAGAGAGAGAGAGAGAGAGAGAGAGAGAGAGAGAGAGAGAGAGAGAGAGAGAGAGAGAGAGAGAGAGAGAGAGAGAGAGAGAGAGAGAGAGAGAGAGAGAGAGAGAGAGAGAGAGAGAGAGAGAGAGAGAGAGAGAGAGAGAGAGAGAGAGAGAGAGAGAGAGAGAGAGAGAGAGAGAGAGAGAGAGAGAGAGAGAGAGAGAGAGAGAGAGAGAGAGAGAGAGAGAGAGAGAGAGAGAGAGAGAGAGAGAGAGAGAGAGAGAGAGAGAGAGAGAGAGAGAGAGAGAGAGAGAGAGAGAGAGAGAGAGAGAGAGAGAGAGAGAGAGAGAGAGAGAGAGAGAGAGAGAGAGAGAGAGAGAGAGAGAGAGAGAGAGAGAGAGAGAGAGAGAGAGAGAGAGAGAGAGAGAGAGAGAGAGAGAGAGAGAGAGAGAGAGAGAGAGAGAGAGAGAGAGAGAGAGAGAGAGAGAGAGAGAGAGAGAGAGAGAGAGAGAGAGAGAGAGAGAGAGAGAGAGAGAGAGAGAGAGAGAGAGAGAGAGAGAGAGAGAGAGAGAGAGAGAGAGAGAGAGAGAGAGAGAGAGAGAGAGAGAGAGAGAGAGAGAGAGAGAGAGAGAGAGAGAGAGAGAGAGAGAGAGAGAGAGAGAGAGAGAGAGAGAGAGAGAGAGAGAGAGAGAGAGAGAGAGAGAGAGAGAGAGAGAGAGAGAGAGAGAGAGAGAGAGAGAGAGAGAGAGAGAGAGAGAGAGAGAGAGAGAGAGAGAGAGAGAGAGAGAGAGAGAGAGAGAGAGAGAGAGAGAGAGAGAGAGAGAGAGAGAGAGAGAGAGAGAGAGAGAGAGAGAGAGAGAGAGAGAGAGAGAGAGAGAGAGAGAGAGAGAGAGAGAGAGAGAGAGAGAGAGAGAGAGAGAGAGAGAGAGAGAGAGAGAGAGAGAGAGAGAGAGAGAGAGAGAGAGAGAGAGAGAGAGAGAGAGAGAGAGAGAGAGAGAGAGAGAGAGAGAGAGAGAGAGAGAGAGAGAGAGAGAGAGAGAGAGAGAGAGAGAGAGAGAGAGAGAGAGAGAGAGAGAGAGAGAGAGAGAGAGAGAGAGAGAGAGAGAGAGAGAGAGAGAGAGAGAGAGAGAGAGAGAGAGAGAGAGAGAGAGAGAGAGAGAGAGAGAGAGAGAGAGAGAGAGAGAGAGAGAGAGAGAGAGAGAGAGAGAGAGAGAGAGAGAGAGAGAGAGAGAGAGAGAGAGAGAGAGAGAGAGAGAGAGAGAGAGAGAGAGAGAGAGAGAGAGAGAGAGAGAGAGAGAGAGAGAGAGAGAGAGAGAGAGAGAGAGAGAGAGAGAGAGAGAGAGAGAGAGAGAGAGAGAGAGAGAGAGAGAGAGAGAGAGAGAGAGAGAGAGAGAGAGAGAGAGAGAGAGAGAGAGAGAGAGAGAGAGAGAGAGAGAGAGAGAGAGAGAGAGAGAGAGAGAGAGAGAGAGAGAGAGAGAGAGAGAGAGAGAGAGAGAGAGAGAGAGAGAGAGAGAGAGAGAGAGAGAGAGAGAGAGAGAGAGAGAGAGAGAGAGAGAGAGAGAGAGAGAGAGAGAGAGAGAGAGAGAGAGAGAGAGAGAGAGAGAGAGAGAGAGAGAGAGAGAGAGAGAGAGAGAGAGAGAGAGAGAGAGAGAGAGAGAGAGAGAGAGAGAGAGAGAGAGAGAGAGAGAGAGAGAGAGAGAGAGAGAGAGAGAGAGAGAGAGAGAGAGAGAGAGAGAGAGAGAGAGAGAGAGAGAGAGAGAGAGAGAGAGAGAGAGAGAGAGAGAGAGAGAGAGAGAGAGAGAGAGAGAGAGAGAGAGAGAGAGAGAGAGAGAGAGAGAGAGAGAGAGAGAGAGAGAGAGAGAGAGAGAGAGAGAGAGAGAGAGAGAGAGAGAGAGAGAGAGAGAGAGAGAGAGAGAGAGAGAGAGAGAGAGAGAGAGAGAGAGAGAGAGAGAGAGAGAGAGAGAGAGAGAGAGAGAGAGAGAGAGAGAGAGAGAGAGAGAGAGAGAGAGAGAGAGAGAGAGAGAGAGAGAGAGAGAGAGAGAGAGAGAGAGAGAGAGAGAGAGAGAGAGAGAGAGAGAGAGAGAGAGAGAGAGAGAGAGAGAGAGAGAGAGAGAGAGAGAGAGAGAGAGAGAGAGAGAGAGAGAGAGAGAGAGAGAGAGAGAGAGAGAGAGAGAGAGAGAGAGAGAGAGAGAGAGAGAGAGAGAGAGAGAGAGAGAGAGAGAGAGAGAGAGAGAGAGAGAGAGAGAGAGAGAGAGAGAGAGAGAGAGAGAGAGAGAGAGAGAGAGAGAGAGAGAGAGAGAGAGAGAGAGAGAGAGAGATGCTTACCGGAGAACCAGAACTTTAACTTTATGGGGCACGTTGAAATTAATATATACACGAAATTTCAATTACCAAATTATCGTTTAAGTCTGATTAAATCGCACGGCTTTAATATATTCAAATCAAATAAGTCAGGTTGTTGGACCTCTACGTTAATGACATGTTAATAACCACTGCTCTGGGGTGGTATTCTGAATCTTAGACAATTGTAATCTTAAAGTTTATACTGTTATATTATTTAATGATACTCGCCTAAACGATGGAACATTTTAAATTTTAGTGTTATTTGTTTTAAGAAACTTTGGAAACATCGTATAATAACTGTGTTTGTCCTTTCGTCTCTAACAAAGCATGCATAAGACCTTATACTGGATTCACGTTTAAGACAATGAAAAATAGGAAATTGTCTAAGACTTTTATTTATCAGGTTTAGTTATGATAATTATTTACCTAATACATATGTTTCGCAGATCATTCTAAAAATAAGAAATATAACATACTAGTGGCCACATATTATTGGTTGTCGCATAGAAGTGTAGTTTCAGCAATATTATTGGATAATTTATTTTTGTTAGTTTTTAACCAGGAGAGTGAAAATTTATTATTGATGTTCATAGAAAATTGTTAATTTTTAAGAATGCTTCAACGTTCTTTAATCCTTACAAAATACATTTATTCTTAGATTATTTCAAAGATATTGTATGATACTTATAGCAAACTAAGCATAATTTTAAATTTATTAAAAAAAAACATTTAATATCATAGGAAAAATATCAAATTGCACTATACAATGCCTTTTCGAAGTTAAAATTCATATATTGCGCACCTTAATAACATCCACTGTCTTTAAATTATTGTTCATCTCTTTAATTAAATGAACAATTCTTTAACCAAATTTAACAAAGTAAGTTCAAAGATTTAAAACAAGGAATGCTCATATTTAAGCTAAAAGTGACAGGTTATTAAATTTATAAGCGTTGATTCTAAAATTGATCAAGAATACCATCCCTAAAAAGTTGTGTTGCATAGGAAAGTATTGAAAGAGGGTCCGCCTAAATTGGTCATATTTAATTTGTAAATGCATGATGAATCGCATTAAAATTCGTGACACATCGTTCATTGAGAATGTCGCGCGTTCAAAAAAGCCTGAACGACGCAAAAAAAAATTGTATTAAAGCGCGGAAGAATTCATTCTGTAACGTTTTATGATTATTTCGAGTAAGTTTTAACCTATAGATGTGAATGATAATCAACTTGCACACCTTTGCTTCATACGCATTACACAATTAGGTATTAAATGAAATGATTGAACGATGCAGTATTGCTATTAAATACAAATGATACGAACACAGACTCCACCATAGGAAATAATATGTGTCCTGTTTAATCTTTGATGACAAGGAAATGACAAATCATCGAGATTAAACGCCCACTTTATTATGGATATAAATAGTATGGAAATGCATTATACAGATTTCTTGGTAAATTACTAAGAGGCTTGATTTATGGATTTGAAACTTAGCTATGTTTATACTTACAAGTCAAGGACAGACTACGAAACATGCATTAAACAGATGAAAAAGTCATCATTACCAACTGAAGTATGCTGCGTCGACAAAACGTGATGTTAATTGGAACAATGGAAATCTGAACATAAGAAAAGTCGACAAAGAGGAATGTAATATACGTCGTAAAATACAACGTCACACAATCAAAATATATTCAGCTCTTGACGTGTAGTGCCTTGTATATTAGAAACGTATTACTTTAATGAATATTCTATGAATTAAAAATATTTTCAGTATGCATGCCGTTTGATAACATCAAATTACTAGACGCGTTTTTGTTATTAAATTGTTGGTTAATTGTTGCGATATGTTTTAATAATACCAAACTGTAAACGGTGTACATCACAACCATAGTATGAAGCAACACCACTATCAACCTGCGAACAAAGCTACACAGTACATGTCTCAAAGACGTCAACATTATTGCACTTATCTCCAGAATATCTTTAAACGGAAACCACTTCACTGAACCTATTAATCTTTACTCCCGTGCATGAAACGTGATCACGCACTATAATTTGTTTTATAATGTGTTATCATTTAGGGAATATTAACTATGAGGCATCATTTTTTTAAGTTGTATGCAGTTAACGTGTTATGTAACACCATTAATGCAAATTAGCAAACTGGCCTGATTTTAATTTAATTATAATGGCAGCATACATATGACTGGTATAGATATATTTACTTTTCTTGCACATTGCAAAGATAAAAAATAAGCCATAATTGACATTAATACATATTGTTAAACCGTAACGATCTATATACGATGGATACTTATTTGTGAATAAACGTATCACATCCGATTGTGTGAATCTTCATGTTAAAATTTTAACTAATTTTTGCCCTGTGTGTTATAGATATTGGGCAGCAATTGACCACATGCAATAATAAAACTTTGCAGCGATGCTTAGATGTATCTCATGTTGATGCATTTGAAGTAACGCTCTTTACATTAATGGTTTTTCGCTGTAATTTTCTTAAATGTTATTCACTGATATCGAAAATAGCCTTGGAAGATAATATGTTTTTACTTAAATGTTTGTATTAGTGGCATATTGCAGAAGCGCATATATGCGCTTGTATGTTCACTTTAATGCGAATTTCTCGGGCAGCTTTAAAGTATTCGCAAATTGCCATACAAACCAACATATAATTAGGCGCTGTAAAATTACTAGGAATCGCTATTTATTCAACATTCATATGTGTTGAACAATAGGTATTTGAATGTTTCATTATTGTTATAATGCAAGCACAAATTTACAACAGTTACTACGTTTGAGGATCAAAGCAAAACTAAAGGGTCGTACAATCGCACATCTTTGTGAACGTTTATTTTGCCTATTATCACATCCATTTATGACCGTATATAATTATGAATGTAAATAATATTAACAATTCAACTGCATTGTTGTAGGATGACAACTGAATAATGTGATAACATAACTTACTCAGTAGTGATATTAAACTTGTCCTATTTAACACAAAAGAAATGATTGTCATAAAAAAGACGCCGTGTTTTAAGCGAATTATTTATTGTGCTATAAATGTCGACTGGCTATGTAGTGTGCTAACACTTATATAAAAATTGGCAATAACATAGACATGTACGATATGAAAGACCAAACCGTTTTCATAAAAACAATGAACAACGCAACGTCTATACTTTTTAGTTTGAACTATTACATAAATTCACAATTTTACAAAGGATACATACACACTTTAGTTGCTTACCACTGAAAACAATTGTGTTTTTTAGTATAAATTACGCGTGTTTTCTTCATTTAGTATACTAATAATCATATCTTTGAATCTTTGATTCGTATAAATTGAGAAGGCCACCCATGCCATTCCAGCATCTCACCGCGACGATAATAACGTGCTTTCTCCGTTAAACTAGACATGTGTCCTCACGACACAAATGCTCCCACGTTACAAATTTGTCTCAAAACCACTCTGATCTAAAACACAATTGCACTACAATAGCCACCTACAAATATTTACATGGATATATATAATTATATGAAATTCGAGTTGAATAACAATTTCAGTTGTCCATTTCGAGTTATATTCGACAGCAGTCCTAAACGTATTTGTCGCTACTACTCTGCTTGTGTCGAAAATGTAGCAAATTATCCAGCCGAGGTAATGTATATGTGCTCAATATATTGGTAAAGCTCATCACTCTTTCAACAACGCTCCGAGTTACGTGCGACAAACTTAACACATGCAAATGTTTGTTAAATATAACCCATAATTTCGCTTGAGTGAAACTTAGTGAATTGTTTAAAAACCAGTAGCGCAAGTCCATATGTTGATGGATACATCTATTAGAGTTCTCGACAGTTATTACATGATTATACTTTTTGAGTTGCACTTAACACACAAATAAGTCGGCGAAAAAATAAAGGTGCGGACAAGGACAATGTATATGCCACATTCGAATGAACATGTGGGCATTTAAAACATAAACAAATATAATGTTAACCCGCATGTTTCTATGTTTGTTTAACTTAAATGTATGACTCGTGCTACAAAACTAGTCTAATCAGCTGAAAGTGTTCGCACTATACTACTTAATAAGCGTCGATTCTGGACCTTGATGAATATTGAATGCATAGAAGAATCAAAGCGATATATACAACCATAAGGTGCACAGTTGCAATTTCAAACACAAATGAATCTTATGATCTACGTATGAACCAAACAATTAAAACATCTAATGTATTATACATGCTCTGTTAGTTATACTCCGTACGCATTCGATTGAAGCATTGTATCGGTATCGGTTGCCAATGTGCTAGACGATGCCGTATTGGTAAAAAAACTACTGCGATAAAAGTACTCGATTGGATACGGTACAGCAAACGTATCTTGGATATAACAGTTGTTCAGATGTATGGAGCGGCACTTAATCGTTTTTTAATGTAAATCATGTAGGACATGGACATTGTTTGTTTTATTCGTGTTTCTATTTCTTACAAACAGTACCAAACTATTTATTAACTTTCTTTAAAGGGTTTTCACGATACCGGATAACAATTGTTATTTATTCAAAAAATACATTCTAGCCACGGTGATAGTGTCTTTGATTGTTGCGAGCAATGTGTCTCCTTCACATTTTACACATTGCTGAAGTAACTTTATCTTTAATGTATCTTGATAAGGGTAAAGTAAATGACTGAACGAGAGTTATCTTCGTTGCAGCTTTAGCAGTTCGGAATACTTGATAGCTGGGCATCGTGTAATACTGGACCCATTCAGTATCAGTTGGTTACCTACTTAAGATAAACTACGTGAACGTTGAACAGCTACTTAACTACGCTTATATTAATGCGCCCTAATAACTCTCCATTTACAAAAGTGGTTTATACGAATGGGACACAAAGTGAGTAATAAAAGTTTGATGCAACGTCATGTTCGCGTTTAAAATCTGCGAAATATGAAGGTGGCTATATTAAACTGAAACATATCGCGGTGTAACACTGGATTTAAGGCGGGACATTGGTACGGTGTATGTAAATATTGTTTCAAGTGATAACAATGATGTGTGTGTTTATATTCAATTTAAATAAAATAAAGTGTTTGACCACGGATAAAACGTTATTGAACGGTAATATTGTTTAATGGAATACCATAAATTCTTAACTATCGTGAAAACATTAAACAGTATTATCGCAGATTGTTATCGTCGGTTATGCTTTGAAGTGTAACAAAAAGCCATTCATTTAAAACGTAAATTCATTGATCAGTGAGTTAACGAACATGGAAGGAATATGCAGAGATCGTTTGATGGAGTTACCTGCAGCCATATTTAACGTGTTTTCATGTTCCATGTGCTACCACTATCTGTTTCAATCCGGCAAAAGTTTACGGCCTTCAGGAATGTATCCATGGCCGCTGGTTCCGACAGACGTCGGGCGAAAACAATACCACGAAAACGTTTCGATAATTGCAGACGTAAATAGTTCCGTCGCTCGGACGTTGGTATGCGAGTCTTTAAACGACAAAGAATGCACGCGGTGGATTGATTGTTGCGATGCGGCAGCGAAGTGTTGTCAACGACAACTAAGTGTAGCAGTTGTAAAAGTAACATCGGGTTTATTTTGTCCTCGAACTTGGGACGGCTTCGGATGTTTCGATGACGCGGGACCCTCGACTCGGAATTATATTTCCTGCCCAAGCTACGTGGAACATGCTACATTATCTGGTAGAGTGTTTGTTTCTTTCTATGTATCTCCATATCAACTGCTTAATGAAGACATCCGATACTTGGGAGTCTTAAAGTTCATAATTATTTGTATTGCACGTTATTCTCAATATTTATTTATCTCTATATCAAGCCCTAGCCTCAACTACTCAACATAGATAAAACACTTGTATGCGCCTATCAAAGAGTCATAAAGCGGACGTTGTATAATACACGTAAATGAGTGCTATACATTTAAGCTCACAAGAGCTAGTAAGACATGTAAAAGCAACTTGTAAAGTAAAATGAAACATACATTTGTTAATTAAAGTCTGAAATGGAGGGTTTACAACAGGATCTTGTTTTGGAGAAAGTCGTTTAACACTTATTCAAAACAAAAATGTGGATATATTTTTAAAGCAAGGTTTATCTTAAATTAATCTAATCTCAGTGTATGAACGATTAAACAAGATGAGCAAGTTTACAAAATCATAACAATGCACCACAATGGTTAAAGCCCCTTTAACGCTCAAAATCAACGAACCATTCGTAAAATATTGCGTAAAATAAAGTAAGCACATAAATATTCAGTGTTCCGTATAGCAATAGCCAAAGTTTCAACGCTAGATGTGGTCTAATAACATAGATTTAACAAGATATAAAATGCTCTTTTTTATTTTTGTGTGGCACAATAAATTCCATTTTAATTTTTTCCGCAACTATATCTATTCATACGACATACGATCGGTACATAACACATGTTGAATATATTGCACCACAAGAAATAAAAAAGAGCATTTTGTATCTTGTTAAATCTTTGTTACAGAGCACATCTAGCGTTGAAATTTAAGCTATTGCTATAAGGAACACTGATTGTTTATGTGTTGTTGTTTTTTTAAAGAAATATTCGTTGATTTTGAGCGTTATAGGGGCTTTCAATACATATCTGTAGATAAAATCACAGTGTTTAATGACGCACACTTTTTGAATTACTTTGGCAATCTCGTGTTTGTAAAAATATCATATTAGCACTACTGGTGCTTAGATGTTTTCATCTAAGATGCACCTGCCATGTATCCATTTACCATCCCATTGAAAGACAATTGCCCATAGTAAGTTTTCATTTCTTGTAGAAATTATACTCGTGTCTAATCTTACCCAGTTGAATACATAAATGCTTAAAATTAAGGTCCCCAAAATAAATGTGTTACACAGTTATTAAACTACTGTTAATTTGATAAACCAAAAGATCAACTTCACATAAACCCAGTAAGAAAAAATATAGGAAAGGACATACAATGTTAACAGCGGGATGAAGGAGGGAAGGATAAATAACATTGTGTACATACATTTTGATGTCGTTATGTATTTCTTTAAAATCATTGTTGCGACAAAATGAAATACAAATATGTAGTTACCAGTGTTGATTAGACTTTAATCAAATTTTAAACAACATGACTCAAATCACGCGTGAAAATAGTTAAATGCTCGGGGCGAAAAAAGCTAGATCACATAAATATAAAACTCATTTGATAATAAATGTATGGTGGTACAGTTACTCACATACTGATACACGGATATATATCAACATAAATAAATACAGCTCAAAACGCTTGCAATTTTACCGTCCTTTCCATTCGACTATCCCAAATGTATTATGTACTACTATAGTACTATTGATACAAAAGCATTTAAGCTTAAAACAATAAAACAAAACATACATTCACACGTCCGCACACAAGCGTTCATAAGCAAAAACAACACTGTTAATCATTGTTATATATATACATGTACGTGTTTCAAAA
>VMBQ01011050.1:5094-24328 GCA_007657795.1 Dreissena rostriformis | reverse complement strand
GGGTGTATGGAAAATACCCTATGGGCACGTGACCGATCTAAGCCAATCGGATTAGAGCATTGTTGTAGGAGGTGAGATATAGCCATATACTCAGAGCAAAAGTACAATAATGAAAAAAGTAAAAACCATCCATTAAATCACTTAGAACCGGGACAGAAAAAAAAGAAGCCAAGACCGGCATTAAATCACTTAGAACCGGGACAGAGAAAAAAGAAGCCAAGACCGGAACTCAGAGGCTTTCCAAAATTGTGAGTGTTCAGCTATACTTCCAAGGGAATTCCCTTCTGCTCCTATTCAGCAAAAAGGGATGATGGAAAAGGAAGGTTGCTCAGCAGTACAGACAAACGTACAGTACTAAAGGCATTTAGTGCAGATTGCCTCCAGAAAAACTCCAGAGGTGTAACTCCAATTAACTATATTTCCAGCACAAGTCCAAAAGAATTACTGAAACAGGCAATAGCGTATGTTGGGCAAGTTGAGATGGAATTGGAAGAGGATGATATGGAGCCAATGGAAGATGATCTACCATGTAAAAGAATGAAAGTTGACCACTCCTACAACACTTCATCCATGGCCAATGAACATGAAGGCGATGACAATCCTTTGGAGATTTTATTGAGTCAGAGGGACTTTGCTGCCACACTTTATTGTCTATACAACAATTTTAACAATGTCAGTGCTGCGAGCATGTCTAAGGTGGAGAAGGTGCTTGCAGAGGAGGCTTCACTGCAAAGTGACTGCCAACCCTGCAGTCAATCTATAAAATGCTACAGGGGAACACGTGACATGGTGCCAGGAAAGTGCTACAGAGATTTGTGGGAAGTGTTCCACGCATTTCCAGATGTGGCCCGACTGCGGGTTTTCCATCATGCCATAATTTACATGAAGCATTATGTTTAACAATATGAGGATCTGAATACCACTGCTGAAGATGTGAAGAAAGCCTTAAACAACAACAGCCCAAAACATTCCATCAAAGGGGTGCTATTGGATGAGGCAAAATCAATTTTGATGACTCAAATGAGAGGTCATCAGTGTTCTTGTTTCTGGCGGGTGCACTGGCATCTCAGTTAAAAGTAGTTGAGTGCAAAAACACAACTGTCTCTTACCCACCCTGTTCGTGCACCAGGGATATTGACAGTGTCTAGTCAATATTCATTGACAGGAGGGAGAACCATTATGCCATAACAGAAAAGAGCATGTGGAGAGGAAGACGGACTAGTCTGACAAGGGAAAAAAATGATGTTAAGAAAGTGCGAAGGTTTGCCCAGCTTCCTGGAGCTGTTGGCCTACTTTTCACCTGCTATGGTTTTAATGTCTGGAGAGGCGATATGGAACGAACAAAAAGAAAGCAATGGCTGCATGACATCGTTGTTTACATAATGCAGCGGCATGCCAAAGCAACAAGTGGAGCTTAGAACGTTCATGTCCTTGACACTATGTTTGCAAAAGCATTATTGGTTCCTCAATCGCATGCAGACAACAGGGATGAGTTGCCACTGACAGCGGTCAACCATCAGGCACCTGACAGGTTTTTGCATAATTTGAGGATAGAAGATAACCTCTAGTGTTGGTTCCTATTTGTAACAACGTACACTGGTTTTTGTGTGCACTATAATGAAGTTCACTATGGCAGTGATATGTTCCCTAGGGAACAAATATGATGATGCAGCCACAGGATTGAATGCGTTCTTCAGTCAGAAATTAGATCAAAGTTTTGCTGTCTTTTACCCAAAGGTGCCTCGACAAAACAATTCGCGATACTGTGGGGTGTTCATTATTGAGTTTGGGGAGGATTTAATGAAAAATGAAGATGGATTGCCCGACTGGGAGAACCTGGGGTATGGTGGGTCAAGGACACGCTTAATGGAGGTGTTAGCATTCATTAAGACGTTTTGGTATCCGACTCAAGATCAAATGTAGATGAATGATTTGACAAATTACTGTTATTTCTATTTTAACTCCATGGAGAAAATGTTACAATGATGGCATTTCCTTTTGCCATTGTTAATTTGATGGGCCAAAATGTAATTGTACTCCAACCCTGTCCTGGTCCTCCACATCTCATAAATTATCTTTTCAGACTAAAAAGTCAATATGGTCAATTAATCAATATCAATATTCTTTTGGATATTTCCCTATTAATGAGATTTAAAAAATTGATACTGTGTAAAACCAGTAGAATGTTATGCCACACAGGTATGGGGTTAATGCTATGTAAATACTATTAAAACTGTCCATAAAGATATCTGTGTGTAAATAGAACAACTAATAACTCAGTTGCTTTGGGAATATGTGGTAAGCTACCACTTTGTGTATTTTATATGGATTGCGTGTATGCAAAGACCACAGCAAAACAGTGCCATATGAAACCTCTCTCAACAAGGCAGTGACATTCCAAATAGACTACTCCTAGACTAAACCTAAACGCAAGTGTGACAGAATTTCAGAAGGACAGACCGACAGACGGACGGACAGACAAACAGTGCGATCACCGGGGGCATAAAAAAGACAGGAAAACACAATCGCTATATTGTGCGCACAAGATAATCGGCCAATCACAGACGAGGATTATATTGATCAGCCAATGAAAACGTCCTAGTATAAATTTGAGGGAACAAGATAGTTGTTCCCTCAATATAATCCGCATCTGTGATTGGCCGATTATATTGTGCGCACAATATAGCAATTGTGTTTTCCCGTCTCAAAAAAAACCGGGAAAACAGAACTTGTGTTTTCCGCTCCAAAAAAAAAGACGAGAAAACAGAACTTGTGTTTTCCACTCCAAAAAAAATTTGAGCAATGATGTCACCTTAGTGCCACCGTAGTATCGCCACCGTAGTATCTTCATCATGCAGTGTCCAGAAGATTGTGAAAGAACCGAATTGCTTTTTAAGCAGATTATAATTTCTAAGCATGATAAAACATTTGTTATATGGTGTTGTTTTTTTTAAATACTAAGATTATATCCTGTTGGTACAATTAGCCAATAAACAATATTAAAATCTGACAAGTGCATTAATTTTGGACTCAACATGAAAGTGACGCTTTAAATGTGGATAATTACATCTTATGCTGGTTGAAATTTGACAAGCTGATCCCCAGACCATTGTGTCAGCAACATGACATTAAAGATATGACATCAAATTGTCTTTACAATGTTATTGATTTATAATTTTCCCTTCGACTCTTGACTGAATATTCAATTGGGTGTGTCACTGGTCGCACTTTCATTCATTTTAATGCTAATCGGTACAAACTTGTTCAAGTGGTCTCTGTCAATGTTGCAGTAAAGTGGCTTTTCCAGAAAAATTAAATGGCCTTAATTAACAAGTTCATCCTTTGTTCTATGTTCACTTTTCGACACATGGAGCTTCAGCTGATTCCAAACCATCTCAATGGGATCAAGATCTGGGCTCTGGGCTGGTCATTGTGGGTTGTTGACCCAATTACTTTGCATAAAATTCATCGCCAATCGGGAATTATGTTTTTGGTCCTTGTCCTGTTGACATCTATGCGAGTCTGGGAATATTGTGCGACTAAAAGGCACTAAATTGCCACATTATATTGCATTTGTAGAAAATCCGGAGTCCATCATGCTTGTTGGTCCTTTCCTACTTAATCCGGCAAATATGTTTTACTTCAATGGATGTTAAGGTTTAGGCAAACATATGTTTACCGACTGTTTTAGTTCGGCATGATATCAGTTTGTTGGAGTGCACACTAAATCGAAGATTCATCAGTAAAGATTTTGTGTCCAAACAAGTCATTTACTTCAAGGACGCTCTCACAGAAAGCTATTCCTACCGCCTTGTTTGCTTCACTGACTAGCCAAGTATACCTTCGAATTTTGTAGTTGGCAAACTTAATGTCGCCCCTTCTTCTGTCAATTCTTAATGAACTTGCACATTACTGACATTTGTATCAAAGCTTTTCAGGTAAAATCAATGTCACATTGAAACAACTTCTAAGTTGCTCCTGTATTATCACGTTCATTAATTTCGCCGTTTGAAAACTGTCCACTTAAGTACTATCGAATTCAATAATTTATTGGATTTCATGAAATAACTACACTTTTACATCCAAGTGTGGAAACAATTCACTTAGTTGATTTCCACTTTTGTACTAAGGTTTTGATTGTTCATCAAGTTTTTCCACTCTTCGATATAATACGCAAATGTGAGAAAACAAACACAACATCTAAACATTTTATAGGCAATCAGATGTAACATGTTTTACCTCAAAGTTGATGGCAGGATAGTCTGGGTATGAGTCTGGCAACAATATTGGAATGACATGAAACATCTAAATTGTAAGTGTCACTTTCATGGCCAGCCAGTCCAACTGCACTTGTCAGGACATGTTGTTAATTTGCTAATTGCAATTAATAGTACCCCCCCCCCGGATATAACCAATGTTATATCTTGCACCTTAAAATTATAATCTGCACAAAAATTACAGTATCACCCACCCTCCCTTATCAACATCATTTTGTGCATAACATCTAGGTTAACAAGGCTTGTCCTTTTAACACGCACATTTTGTGTAAAATGTTAAAAAGTTTTTTAGTAAATCAGATTTTGTATCATACATGATGTACTTTATTCCAAATGAATTTGTTCAATCATTTTAATCCTGAGTAAACTATCATAAACTATCAAATGAGGGGCCATTTTTTTCCCAATAAACCTGACATTGAGGTGTATAGTTAATATTAAAGTGTTTTTTGTTATGGGAAATGTTACTGATGAAGAATCCAAATGATGCGGTGCTGGTATCTTTGGGGGTTTTGAGAAATTCAAGATGGCGTCCAAGATGGCCACTGTTTTCAGCATTTTAAAGTATGTGGTGATATAATCATGACTATCCATCATTTTGGATCTTTTCATCCTAATATAGAATGATGTTATGATGATTAATGTTTAGGAAGTGAATTAATCTTAATCAAAATCCAGATTATAGGAAAGATGGCTGCCAATATAATAATCGCTTATGCAAATAATTGCAGTTAAAATTCCATTCCACTACATTGAATCGGAGTTTCATGCTATACAAACTGAACGAATTGTATTCATGAATAGCATGCTGTAAATACCATTCAATATTTATTAATATCCACTAAAATCCATTAAATGTATTATTTTATCTATATAAGAGATATTACAGACAATGAAACTAAGAAACCATAATTAATGTAAATACGCGATTATAATACACACTTTTTTGCCTGCTGAATTTTTCTTCAAGTAGGGGGTGCGTATTATATACAAATGTAGAGCAGAACAAAATTTTTCCTGTGAAATTTTTAAACTTAATCGTTGTTTTTCGCTGCGTGTCAGCCATTTTGAATTTCACCATTACATCAAAGGGGGGCAACTGTGGTTACGGCAATTGTCACGGCTACACCGTATAGTATCGTTCATGCTTAATAAACCAACCATCGGTATTATAGATATATAATAATAATACTTATTATTTTATTATTATAATTATTATCTTTCTGAATATTTTCAAATGGAATTAAATGTTATAAAAAAACAGCATCTCTGTTCTTTTGCAATTATGACTGCTTGACCAAGGTGTCAGCAGGTGGCCCGTGTGTTATCGGTAAAGGTGTTGAGAAGGGCCATCGCTTGTCAGCAGGACCTGTATATTCGAGGTGTTGATAAAAGGGGCCAGATTTAGGGGCTTGAGTGAACGATTGCTAATTGACACTTATTGACACTTACTGTCAAGGGTCTTTATAAACACGAAAACTTAGCATTGGGAATCATTATCTTCCAAACAGCCTACTGACTACATATCGTCAAATCAACAGCATCAACTGCGATCAGAACAGCTTCAAATCACTCAAATCTTTAAAAAATAATCTTGAAATTGTCTAAAAAGGCACATTTTATCGCCGATCTTGTACTTGTCGAAAAAGGCACAAGCGCTGATCTTGTACTTTTCGAAAAAGGCACTTTTTAGCGCCGATCTTGTAATTGTCAAAATGGGCAAAGTATGTGCATCGTACACTGCCAAGGAAAAGCTTGCTGCTATTTCCTATGCAGAGGCACATGGCAACAGAGCAGCCCGACGCGAGTTTGGCTGTAATGAAGCCTGTGTTCGTCTGTGGCGCAAGCAGAAACCCAGTCTGCTTCGCCAGAAAAAACACCAACGGGCTGAACGAGGGCAGTCGGCCAAGTTCCCTCAACTACACTGTAGAAAAGAGGCTGCTAGACTTCGTAAACGACCGGCGTCAACAAGGGATATCCGTCTCAACCATCGAACTGGGCTTTGAAGCAAAAAAAATTGCCAAAGGCATGGAAGGGACAGACATTCAAGGCCTCACGTGTGTGGGTGTGGAGGTTTATGGAGCGCCACAGCCTCTCCATACGACGGCGCACCCACATAGGGCAGAAGCTTCCGGAAGACCACGAAGATAAGCTGATTGAATTCCAACGGTACATAATCAGACAAAGAAAGCATTAGGGGTTCGCATTGAGCCAGATTGGCAATGCCGATCAAACGCCTCTGACGTTTGATTTGCCTACTAACACGACCGTATCATCGAAAGAGCAGAAGTCGGTTTCCATAACCACAACGGGAAACGAAAAAAAATGCTTCACTGTTATGCTGGCCTGCAAAGCTGATGGAGGCAAATGACCGCCTTACGTCGTCTTCAAGCGTAAGACCATGCCCAAAGGAGTCAAGTGGCCGAAAAAGGGTGGATGGACACGAACCTTGTCAACGACTGGATCAAGACCGTGTGGGGCCGTCGTCCAGGTGGTGTCTCCCGGCGTTCTGTACTTGTCCTCACCACCTTCAGGGCTCATAAGTCGGATGACGTTAAAAAGTCACTGTTGTCCGACTACAAGAGGAATCTGGCTGTTATACCCGGAGGGATGACCTGCATGCTGCAGCCACTAGACGTCAGCATCATTAAGCCTATGAAGCAAATGCTGCAGAGGAAGTGGAACGAATGGTACTGCAGCGGTCCACAGTCATAAACTGCCTGGGGGCGACGAAGAAAGCCGGAACTTGAGGAGATCTGCCAGTGGATAGTTGACTGCTGGCAGCAACTAGATCATGCAATCATCCAGCGTGCATTCAAGAAGTGCTGCATCAGCAATCATCTTGATGGCACAGAAGATGACATCCTATTCCAGGATCTAATTGCAAGCAGATCCCCAGTTCCGGACCCCGCCGCAGACGAAGAGACAGATGCAACCGGAGAGGAGACATTCCAGTGTAGGATGTTGATCCGTAAGACATGTCTTCCGAAAAAATTGCTCGCTTATTCCAAAGCGACGATGACGAGAGCAATTTTGAGGGATTCGACGAAAGTGACCTGTGATCCACTCGTCACTAGCGAGAAATAACAAAACAGCCCTTTTCCGGGCTACCATTTGTCTTAGAAAGAATAGTCTTAAATTGTCACATTGGTACCTAATCAACCATATGTATGCGTAAATAAAAAATCAACGGTAATATAAACAATAGACAGAGATACTTATTATGCAACTGTCATGACAACGGCCCGATAACACATCACGATCAATATATACCGGGGTATTACTGTGAAACAGATGGTTGATAAGGATGGTTTGCTATTTTCACAACACAAAAATATATTTTTTCGGAAATGACTGTCGGAAATGACAGTGTCATGGCAGATTTCGGACACTGATTTTTTAGTGTGTATTTTACTCGGATTTTCAATTTTTACCGATAAATTTGGACCAAACTCGGGGTTACGTATTAAACACGAGGGCGTATTATATTCGCGTATTTACGGTAACATACAAATGTACTTCATAATACACTAGGTACGAACTTTATGTACATATATTTGTTAAGCACAAATGATTTACAACCGTTTGATTTACATCGGGTAAGCATGGAATACAAAAAAAAATCATAATTCTTAAGTACGTTCCTATTGCTTTCAATTAAGTTGTGTGAGCAACAAATTGAGTGCATTTTTATCAAAGATGTCTCCAAAGATAGACAATAGTAATCCTGCCTACATGATAGTGAATATGATTATTGGTACACTAAAGAAACGACCAACTGCATAACAGATTGCATTGGGTGTTGTAATGAGAAATTCAAAAACTCTGATCAATCAGATGCATGAGTATAACATCATGGGATCTCACAACAGGCTGTTATGCAGGGCATTCCAAATATGACATAGGGTGGCAGAAATGGGGCTCAGGGAGATGCTATGACAGCAGATCAGGTCTAGGAACTATGATCGGAAACATGACAGGCAAAATCTGTGTCTATGGTGTTTGTTTCGATAGTCACTGAAAACGCCGTGTTGAAGGTGTCAGACTTTATGCAAAAACATCAACATGACAAAGTGGACAGAGGAATCTACAACTCTCTCAATGTGTCTGAAGGAATTCTATCAATAAGGTAGTAAGTTTACTGATCTTAAGATGTTGCATTCTACATATCTGTCCTCCTGAAGTTTGAATCAGCTCATATTTTTGAAAAAAATAAAAAACATCAAGAGATGTGTTTGTCAGAAACACAATGCCCCATACTGCGCCGCTTTGAAAAAAAATAATTAAAAAAAATGACCTTTGACGTTGAAGGATGACCTTGACCTTTCACCACTCAAAATGTGCAGCTCCATGAGATTTACATGCATTTAACATTTATTTTTTATTTTTTAACCTTTGACCTCAGGGTTCGCACAGGGCTTGAAAAGTGCTTGAAAACGAGTCCAAGGCTTGAAAAGCCCTTGAACAAAGGTTGGCCTTGAAAAAGTGCTTGAAAAGTGCTTATTTCATGTAAAAAAGCAACGAAAATGTTTATTTCTGCTCAAAATTACCTTAACCATCGCTTAAATTATAAACTTAAATTGTTCTTAATGGAAATATTACGAAAATTTATCATAAATTCCTTCGCGCAAAAAGTTGAGTATGAAATATAAGGTTAGTACACTATTGAGTACGAAACGTTATGTGTACACGTCACAAATTATGTGTACTACGTCAGACGCTCTCCATTGTGATCACTTTTCGTGAGTAAAAACGCAGCGATGGGAAAGTGTTTTAAACCAGGGTGGTTAACAGAATATTCCTGGGTACAGAAAACAAATGACATTCAAAAAGCACATAGTCGGGTCTGTATGAAGACCATTGATGTCGGGGGGATGGGGGAAAGCGCTTTGAAAAGCCACAAGAAAGGGGAAACCCACAAAGAAAACATGAAATTGCGAAGCAAACAGGGTTCCTGTGATGTGTTTTTTGTGAAACAGGAAGGTACTATAGTTAAAACTGTTAACTCTCAAACAGACATAAACAACAACAGCCCATCTCTGTCCAACCAGGAAGGCACAGACGCAGAGAGTGTGCAAATAGAAGATAATCAAATTCCAGGATCTTCGCAACCCTCAGCAGCAGTATCAAACTCGCAGACATCCATAGACAAATTCGTTACAAAAAATGATATGTTGAAAGCAGAAGTATTGCTAAGGTACTGCATACAGTTTGCACACATCAATCCTTCAATTTCAATAAAAACATTACAAAATTATTTCAGGTTATGTTCCATGACAGCGGAAACCGCAAGACAGCATATGTGGCCCTTTTTGGGCTAGCTGAACATTTCAAAACTTTACTTGAAAGTTCTATAAGTCAACTCAGTGTCTTTTGATGAAAGCTTAAACAAGAAAGACCAATCCAAGCAAATGGATATCCATGTTGGGTTCTGGGACGGAAGTCAAGTCATAACAAGATACTACACTTCCGAGTTTCTTGGTATGCTTGTGTGCAATTAATACTGTTCTCTATAATATGGTTGATTAGCATGATAAATTCTTGAAATCTAAGTTATTTATATTATATTGTGTTGTCTATTCAGTATTGCCATTTAGATGCATACAATTCATCCTGTGTCATGATTATTATTTATCAATAATTGTCTTAATGGTATAAATATTTTGATAACAAAGAAGAATTGTATATTATAAATAAAATGAAGTTTTTCTTGAGCAATGAAATTACCAAACTGATGTCACAGAAGAAGAGAATAGTCATTGTCTGGCCGCACAATCGTTTTGATGATTTTTATTCCATTTTTTGTGTGAGCTAAATGATAAAAATTGAAACAAAAAAAAATTGCAAAAATAAATGAGTATGTCCTGTGTTATACGCTAAGGCGAAAAAGACAATTATTTCCTGGATTAATTTTCTTAAAAATGTGTGTACATATTTTTCAGGTCATGCCACAGCCACTGATATGTTAAGACCATTTCTGCAAGGCTGTGTTGTATTCCGTCAAGCCGGCTGATATGATTCATGTTTCCATGGATGGTCCAAATGTAAGGCCACAACTTTTTTTTTAATTGGTTTACAAAAATTTCTTTGAAAATGGTCCATCAGGCGGTCGAAAAAAAAAGAAGAAAAAAAAGAAAAGTTCAATAGAAAAAACATCAGGCAATTTAAATCACTCCATGGAGTATTTTACCACATATACCGCGCAGTATTTTATCTCAAAGTTTCAAATTAAAAAATTGGTGCTCGTAATACATTGATACAACGCAATCCTGGTTGCTAAATTGCGAAAAAATCATTTCGAAATCGTAAATAATCACAATAGCCGCATTTTTTATTTCAGAAAACTACACCCTACAATCTTATAGACTGAAGGGCCGTTGTTGGAACACACAAAAAGAGTCTGTAACGGCAGATATGAACAGATTTTAACAAAAAATAAAATGTTTGAACAAAATATGCAAAAAATGTCTTTGTCTTTGTTTATGTTTGTGCACTTCTACATTGGCAGCTTATGTTGGGCTGTTGACCACATAACGGATAGCTGGTAAACGTAGGTGTCAACGAGTTTTTTCGCGGGTAGCCGGGTAACGGTGTAGGTGTGAACAGGGACTGGTTGTTTTCCAGTTTGTTCTAGATTTTTAGCGCCTCCATTATACACATTCACGCCTGTACAGTGCGACAAACAATAACCCCGAGCGACCATTATAATTCTGACATATCTCAACGACTGTAGTCTTTAAGATGCAGCGTAATTTACATAAAAAGTTTCCACTTTAAAACAGAGCATTACAAGATTTTATCATCATTCAAATTAAAAGCCCAGGCTTTCCCCGAGGAAGAATTACAAGTAACATGATGTACATGATTTCTTATTTTCGCATGTTTTACATGAAATGCACGAGGACTGTTAGTTTGTTGCTTGAAAATAACAAAATTGTCAGAAAATATTGTGCTATGCAACCCATGCTCCGTATCATAATGACGCTTCCTATTGTTGAATACAAAGTTAAGCTTTCCAATGACCCGGATTATTGATTGCGCAATAGTAAAATGGTGGCCATTTTCGGTCGACCTGCTAGTTTTTTGGTCTTAAATTCGTTTTTTTCCCGTTTTGCTCCTTTTTCAGTGCGTTCGGCAATAACATATACATAAAAAAAAAGACAATTTTCCGATTTTATTTGTTTTCCCATTTTCCAAAAATTAGGGTCGGTGGTTTTGTAAACCAAGAAATATAAAAGTCGTGGCCTAAATTGGAAGTTCTATGATCTGCTTACAGATAAATTAACCCATGAACATCAAACAAAGCTAGTGAATGTCATATCATCAAACTACATACGGTCCATAACAGCTTTAAGGCGGTAGCTGATGCAACAGGTTTGCAACTTTAGGAAATAAAAATAATTAAAATAAATTTGCTTCATCTTTTTCTAAATATATATGTTTATTTATTATGCAGCTTTTAAAAATATGATTAATTAGTTAATTTTTCAAAACTATTATTTCCATTGTTGTTGTGCATTCAAATTTCTGCTCAGCTGCAAGTTGTTGTTCCAGTATTTTTTTTAAAAATAACTATTATCTTTTGATCTTTGAATATCTTATGTATTTAAGGGTGGAAAATTGGTGATATCCTTACGAGCCTCTACTACCTCTTCAAAAACACACCAGCCAGGAGAGAGGACTTTACTAAGGTAAGAGGAAAGTACTGTGAGTTAACTGTCTGCTGCATGTTTTGAAATATAGGCAGATTACAGTGTATTCACTGTCTTCGGAGATTTTGCTTCTTTATCATGTGAATGAATATTAAGATAATTGATGTTGAGACACAATGACCTAGTTTCTAAGATTATATCTGGGAAAAAAAATTACGATAACAAAGTTCCACAACTGTCAAAATAATGAGGTCGCCCTCGCAACACAATAACGAAATGTGGCCATAACGGTTTGATTGCTCTTGGTCAAACAGTTGATAGTAATCCAGCAAACCTTAGGCCTTTCAAGCTCTAGGTTCAAGGTTAGTTCAGGGTAATTTGACCAGAACAACTTAAAACTTTATAATTCATTATTCAATACAAGAGCTAAACAAACTCCGGCTTTGCCTTTTTTATGATTTTCATGTATAACTTTTGTACAAATTATTTCCAGATAACTGGAAGCACACAGTTTCCCTTGAAGTTTGCAAATCATTGGTGGCTGGAAAATGTTCTGGTGACTGAACGGGCCATATCACTCTGTCAAAAGCACCAACCTGCAAGTCGTACGAAGTCATTAGGACAGCAGTGAAAGATCCACTGATTATCGCTCAATTGCATGTTTTCAAGTCTGTGGCTAAGTTGTTGGACCCATTCCTCTCTGACTTTCAAACTGAAGCTCATATGGCCATCTTCTTGGGTACTAGCTTAGCAGAAACTATCATCAGCATTTTGAGACGGTTCATCAAACCTGACATTATGGAGACAATTACCTCATCCAATTTGGGTAATGAAATAGACCCATCTAAAAGGACACTGCATGTTACTTACAGAAATTTGAAATTGGCTTTCAGGCAGAAAAAGCTTTGAAGGATGCTCAGCCTAAAACCTCTGAAAAGCAAAAAATGGAGTTTCGTATGAGTGCGAAAGATTTCCTGGAAAAAACTTCTCATACAATTCTGGAGAAATCTCCAGTTAAGTACTCTCTGGTGAGAAACCTTTCCTCACTGGACCCAAGAATGATGGCTGGAAAACCTGAAAAATGTAGGAAACAGTTCAAAAGGTTAGTTCACCATTTGAACAGTCTGCATAAGGTTAATGATGATGATTGTGAAAAAGTGTATGAGGAATTCAATAAACTTATTGATAGAATTCCATTGATAGGTGTGAAAACATTCTCTGAATTTGATCTTAAAAGGATCGGTTGGATGCATTCTATGCAAAGATACTGACAAATGACTATGGACATCTGAAAAATGTGGTATGTCTTCTACTTGTACTCTGCCATAGTCAGTCCGATGTTGAAAGGGGATTTTCTGTAAATAAAGAGTTGGTGGTTGAAAATCTTGCGAAGGAAACTTTAATTGGACAAAGAATCATATGTGATTATGTTAAAACTGTTGGGGGTGTTTTGAATGTTCCCATAACTAAGGATTTGCTGAAATCAGTTCAGTCTTCGAATGCTAAGTACAATGCACATTTGTCTTTAGAAAAAGAAAAAAAAGTTGTCTGAAGAACAGAAATTAAAAGGGAAACTAGAAACTGAAGAACTTAACAAACTGAAAGACAAAAAAGCAAAACTTGAGCGTGATGTGGTCATGTTGGGGGAGAAAACTGAAAAACTTATGGAGAAAGCTGAAGCAACTAGAAAGTTTGCTTTTGTCACAGAAAGCAATATTTTAAGGATGGGTTGTAAGGATAAGCTGGAAGAACTGGAAAAGGAAATCAAATCTGTGAAAGACAAAATGTTATAGTAACTGACCTCTGTTTAGATGAAATGAACTAGTCTGTTTGATGTGAGCATAGAAAGAGACAATGTGTTTGTTTGTCATAACTTTAAAAAGTAAATACATATGTGAGACTCATTGAGTTAAGGATGGATAACATGTATTTGTATGTAATAAGTAGAAATAGCATGTATGAGTTATTGTTGAATAAGTTTAATGTGTTTGAGCAAATAAATGATATTTACTGTGATAATCTGGCTTGAAAATGCATTTTTTAAAGGAAACTAACGTGCTCGGCCTTGAAAATGAAAATTTGGCCTTGAAAAGTGCTTGAATTAAGGTTTGAGATTTCTGTTTGACCCTGGACCTTGAAGGATGACTTTGACCTTTCAACACTTAAAATGTGCAGCTTCATGAGATACACATGCATGCCAAATATCAAGTTGCTATCTTCAATATAGCAAAAGTTATGACCAACGTTAAATTTTTCGGACGAACACACAGACTGACGGACGGACGGACGGATGGACCGACTGACAGTTCAACTGCTATATGCCACCCTACCAGGGGCATAATAAAAACTATGTTTTCACAAACTAGTAAAAGTCATTATTTAAGAAGTTTGCATGTGATTGGAAATATATCTTTATCATAAGGTAAAACTAAGAAACAGTTCCATTACAAGTGCGTTTATAGAATATATATCTTTTAGAAGTAACGTAAATATTAATGACTTCAAATGAGAATAGTATTATGAGGGTTTTTTCCTATTATTTACCACAATTATTAATATTTAAATTATTTAACCCCCGGTTGAGAGGTAGTTTGAGTGTGTAGGAAATAGACCAGAGATCTCTGCAAAGTGCACATTATACTGTCACATGATTAAGGCCTTGACTATCTATTTCAAAAAAGAAACACAATTCCATTCATCTTCTGCGGGTACAATAATGCTTATGGTATAGTGATGAGTGTGTTTATGTTTCTCAGATCTCTTTTTTAAACAAAAGATGCTGTTTTAATATGATGTCGATTATGACCAATCCAAGAGTGACCTCCTTATTCAACAGTTATAACAATATTTTATTGCTTTTTTTTTCGATAATACTACAAACCCGTACAATTGCACCATGGACATTATATATATGTATGGATTTATGCCCATGTTTATAATTATAATTTGTTTAATCATTATGACAATAATAAGGTTCTGGTTCATCATATGAAAAACATATTAATAAATAGTTATTTTATTTCTTGTCAGTTATTCAAATTTGTTCTAAATAATCATTTTCACAATCTTGTATATTTTAGACACTCTGATTGAACACCATTAGACGGATGTAAACCGATGCCGATAGTGACACATCAGTGTCCTAGTGATAAAAAAACCATTACACGGATGTGAAGCGATGCAGATAGAGACACATCAGTGTCCTAGTGATAGAACACCATTAGACGGATGTGAAGCGATGTGGATAGTGACACATCAATGTCATAGTGATGGAACACCATTAGACAGATGTGAAGCGATGCAGATAGAGACACATCAGTGTCCTAGTGATAGAAAACTATTAGACAGATATGAAGCGATGCAGATAGAGACACATCAGTGTCCTAGTGATAGAAAACCATTAGACGGANCGGATGTGAAGCGATGCGGATAGTGACACATCAGTGTCCTAGTGATAGAAAACCATTAAACGGATGTGAAGCGATGCGGATAGTGACACATCAGAGTCCCAGTGATAGAAAACCATTAGACGCATGTGAAGCGACGCGGATAGAGACACATCAGTGTCCTAGTGATAGTGTCAGAAGAAACCGAATCGTATTAGGACACAGAACTTTATGCAAAAACCTTTCATTACAACACAATGATGGCATTCTTTTAATAGGAATTTTGTTAAACTGTTTTTTTAATTTTGAAAATGATTCTTGATATGCCCGAATAAAAAATTGAAAATGGTGGCAGACCATATGGGTCATGACCTGAATGTTCACACAGATGTGTATAGACAACAAAGCTCTTTGTTAGAACAAATAAAAGTGGCAAGGGTACTCATCGCCATGGAAAACGGACATCTAAATAATTTTGAAGGAAAACGACTAGATGCCATTTGGACTATAGGTCAGGTATGGCCTTGCGCTGTTTACACAGAACTTTGTGTTGGTGTTCGCTGTACTTATGATGTGTGACGTTCTCCAGCCACTATCAGAGCTATCAAAAGCAATGCAGAAGTGGGACACTGTTTTTACAACCATGTGACCGCTTGTTTGAGAGACTTTGGTCCATATATGTGTTCTTCAAGAAAAAACCCGCGGCATATTTTTTCAACAGCAAAGGACCGCATCGCCAAACTTTAAGATAGCGTGAATAGAGCAGTTCTTTGCTGTTGCCATCGACATCAATGATCGCTTCCCAGACCTGCCCCTACTAAAGAATGTCAACCTCTTTAACATGAGGAATGATCCAGAAGACAATGTCACAAGCAATGGTGAATCAGAAGTAAAGTGTCTGGGTGAACACTTCTGCTAACCTGTAGGTGCCACAATTAGCCAGTGGAAGACTGTGACAGGAGCCCAACATGTAGCCTGACAAACTCTCGGATGTTGAGTTTAAGAAACTAGGTGCATTTGATACACCAAAATTGGATAAGCTGTCAAAACGTGACTTTCAATTAAACAGTTGATTTACCACAGTGATCTAAAAAACAACAGATAGAATCATCATCTTGGAAGAAAATCTAGGAGTGTAAGCAAACAATGCTGTACAAAATTCTCCCAGCACCAGAGAGAACTGTTGGAATGGACAAAACTGAAAATAAGAAGAACAGTCATGGCATCCACAGTTTTGACAGTGCTTCGCCATGTCATGCCTGCAGTGCGATGCCACATATCAAAAGTATGTTTGCTTAGACAATGACAAGATCAAATCAATCATAGTATTTTGTTATTTACCATAACAAATATCCAAAAATAATCTTTTTGTGTATTTAAAAAATGATAAGTTTTATGCGAAATACATCATGTTTACTATGGAAATAAACAAGAGCACCGCATAGCGGGTGCAAACGCTCGGCTGTTGGTGCTTGGATTTATTTTTTTGACCTTTGACCTTGAAGGTCTTCATTGACCGTGACCTTTTGACCACTCAAAATGTGCAGCTTCATGAGATACACATGAATGCCAAATATCAAGTTGCTATCTTCAATATTGCAAAAGTTATGGCCAATGTTTAAGTTTTTGGACGAATCGGACAGTGACACCGGACGGCGGAAGGACGAGTTGGCTATGACAATACCTTGGTTTTCTTCGAAAACAGTTGTGTATTTATTTTGACCTTGCAGTCAAGGATAACCCATGAAAGTGCAAGCACTTATTTTCAATGGGGTCCTTTGGTTTTGCTGAAGAGACAGCAAGTAGAAGAGACATAATTGAGATACAAGGAATCCGGGTGCGATACCCTAGCTCTTTGCGAATAGATCCCTTGGTTCTTTTACGTGCTCAGTGTATAGCACCGATACACGCGATAATTACCTGGGTTTCATACCAGTACATCTCTAGTTGGGTGGGAAACACTAAGCATTTCTGAAATTTCCAGTGCCCCTGCCAGGGATTGAACCCACGACCTCTGGAATGGTAGACCAGAGTGTTACCACTCGACTACCGCACCACCCTTAGTTGAGCTAAAAATGGAATTTTAAAAAAATAAATCAAATCAATCCAACACAAGAAAGAAGCACACAAAATAGACATGTGCATGGACAGTAGAAAGTTTAGGATTATCTCAAGACTTGTCCGAGCACTACCCAAAACAAGCCATTCTGATCCCAACAAGTTTGCTGTCAGTCAGTTATACAACAGGTTCAAGGGATCTGTCAGTACAAGACACGGGAAATGATTTGAACAAAACTTGTTGACAAACTGTTTATCAAAGCCAACTTGTCATTTGTCAACAAGAGCCTTACATTGCGGCCCAGTGTTTAATTGCATTTTATTTTAAAAACATAATAGACAAGAGATGAGTTTGTCAGAAACACAATGCCCCCTTCTGCGCCGCTTTGAAATACAATTTATATTTATCATTTGGCAGGTATATAAATTATCTCCCTTTAAAGCTTGTTCCTTCCAAAATGTGCAGCTCCATGAGATACACATGTATGCCAAATATCAAGTTGCTATCTTCATTACTGCAAAAGTTATGGCCAATGTTAAAGTTTTCGGACAGACGCACAGACTGACAGACAGACTGACGGATAGTTCAACTGCTATATGAAACCCTACCGGGGGCATAATAAAAGCAAGGTATATGACAAATTCCTTTAATGTGAAATATTCTGAACTAAAAGCAACACATTAAGGTATTAGATAGCTTATGATTTTGCAAGATTTTGGATCATCATTGACTTTTACCATGTTAACCAAGATTTCCAAATAATTTCTTTTTTAAAACTTTGTTACTATGGTTAAAGGCACTATGTCTTAAATGTTGCAGAAGCATCTAATACCTTCAACTTAAAAAACCAAAAGAATTATAATATATCCATCTGCAAATGTGCACATAGTATGCTTGGAGTCTTTGTCCTGACTTGCTGTGTTCTATCATGTATCAGAACATTGACTTGAGAACCAGCAAAAACAATAACTGACTAAAATGCATGTTTTCAGTACTTTCAATTTTTTTTCGAATTTTATTACACCTCTTCTGTAAAACAGTTACTTATTGTCATATATAGCAAAGTACATTCATAGAAATTATTATTGTAAAAAGACAAAACTGCCAGTCACTATTTAATTTAACCAGTAACAAATTTAGCACTGGCAAAGTTTTGCCAGTGGGTAAAAAAGTAAACTTCAAGCCCTGAAATATGTTGTAAATATTGAGATTTGTACATATAAGGTTGTAAAATAGCATTAATTAATAGTCTGTTAAGTGGCAAAATGTGTTAAATTAACCAGCAAATTCGTTGAATTGATATCCTCCGCCAAACTAGAGCTTTGTCACAGACGTGAAGTATACCCCCACATGCTGCATTGACACAGAATATATAAAAAGGGCCATAACTCCGTTATTAACAGATGGTGTACAATGCCATTTGGCTTGAATCATCCTCTTATCCATATATATACTCATACCAAGTTTCAATAAAAAAAAATCATTTTTTTTTTATATATAATTTTATAGGAAATTGTGTATTCTTGAATCCAAAAGTAAAAGCGGGACTGTACGATTTTGTCAAATATTTATGAATTTTTATAAAATGTATTAAAAATTAGTATACATATATTTCAATATAAATTAAAATAAAAGTTAAGAAGAACATGTGTCGAACAAGATGTGTTTGTGAAACACTATGTCCACTTTTGAGCGATTTTGACCCATAAATTTGACCTTTGACCTTGAAGGATGACCTTGACCTTTCACCACTCAAAATGTGCAGCTCCATGAGATACACATGCATGCCAAATATCAAGTTGCTATCTTCAATATTGAAAAAGTTATGGCCAATGTTAAAGTTGGCGCAAACAGACCAAC